>JADANM010006098.1:8409972-8423629 GCA_026213755.1 Eurema hecabe
ATTGCTTTTAAACGGTAATTATTTCGTTTAGCAATAAGCTATTATGGGGTATGACATGATGTGTTTACAATCTGTTACGTTGAGATAGCGTTGCGTTCACCTTGACTGCGGAATGCTGCGCTAGATAAAACTCAAATCATCTCCTGTTTTGGCATTTTATGGGTGCAAAAACTTTCAGGTTATATATCCAATTATTGTATTAAAATAATTACTTACAAATGTTGGGGGACACATCTTTATAAATATGAACGTAGACATTAACAATTAAATGCATTTTTACTTTTATTTATGAAATAAGGGAGAGAGGAACGGATGCGAGAGATTTTCCATTTCAATATTTCAACTTAAGCTAGAATTAAAACTATTTTTTTTCAATGCTAACTTCTCTTAAATCTGGTAAGTCTTATCTTCGTAATATGCGAAATGTTCTTTAAAAAAATCACAGTAGACGATTGGTAGAGAGAATCGAACTACATTAAATTATTATTCTTAATTATAATATTAAAATGTACTGCAACATTTGAGGTCAGCACAACCTTGATCGTGCATACCTCTCAACGGGAAGTGCGGTCCAGGTGACGCCCAGTTTCAACGAGCCTCACATTCTATTATTTTATGATTTTATTCTTTGGGTTCAATTGATTTAAAATACTTTGAATGGATAAATCTTAGACGGTAGCTCCTGGGATTAGATATCTGGATTAGTTTAAGTCAATTGCTAACAAGAGCTTAGAAATTCCCAAAGACTTTTAACACTTGGAATCGTCTCGATGACAATTTAAGAAGTTCAAATTTTGAAGAATCTAATATATTTTATAAGCGGACGTAGTAAATTTGGGTGTTATAAATCTTGTAGCATAAATATTGTTAAAGAGTAGTTTAATAATTAATTATTTATCGAGAGACGTATCGAGATAGCGGAGTGACACCGTCCAGCTTCAATTGAATTTTCTCGCTTATTCAATTGTAATTGGCTGGCCCTTTGTTCCTCTGTCCTAGATTTCATTTGAAACTTGCAGCTGCCTCGTTTAACTGTTCCTATTTGATTTTCCAAAGGATTCATTTCATTCACATAGAATATAAAATCGCATTTAATTATTTAGGAAAGGATTTTTCTGTGGAAGATATCTGATTTTTTTTATTAAATTTATGATTTATCCTTATCTGTACTAAAAAAAATTTAAAGAGTTTGTTTATTTAAAAACAAAATTCTTTGGTCGGAAAATAAAAGAAATGTATATGATATCTAAATACATTGGAAGTTAGAACGCAGTCAGGGGTAACGAATACGCAGGCGATTCCGCAGGGCTCAGCTAGTATACCGATGCAATGTACAATAGCAATAAAAATAACATCAAATGTTAAACAAATTACGACTATTCAAGCGATAAATAGGTAACAATTAGAGCCAACATCCTCCGACGCACCGCGCCCTGCGATTACGCTTTAACAGCTAGTTACTGTGACCACTTTCACTAATAGGTACCATCCATACTTGTATGTAACCATAATTATGTTAGTTCCGCTCCGATGCTTTCATGGGTTACTGGCTGGTAATATTAAATAATATGAGTAATACTACAATAGTACCAACTGAGTTGTTAAGGCAAATGTCAAACGTCAAAAAAGGCGCGAGCTCAAGGAATGTCAAATATCGATTTAAACGCCTCTGTTTAATACACAGATAATATCATAGGCTCTAAATATATTTTGTATTAAATTTATCATTTCCGCCTGCTTAGATATTCGATAAAGAAATAAAGATATAGCTATCAGCTGCTTACAAACAAACGCTTAGTAAGAAATCCCATAGGTATTTAATATGAAATTAGTTCAGAACTATTAATACACTTATTTTAATATACATTTGCATAAAAAGTGGTGGTTAAAACATGTGGCATTAACCACATTGACCACAGAAGTCCTATTACATGTGTTACATATAACTACCTAATAAAATATGCAATGGATATTTAAATTGTCTCTTGTTCACGTTAAAAAGATTATTTTTATAGAAACTGTAGCTTCATTTATGCATTAAGAATATAGCAATCCTAATAACAAAACAATAAACATAACGTTAGTCTTAATTGCTTTAAAGTCTTAAAAAGTATCCTAGAGTTCAGTCCCTTATCTACATGCATGTTAAATTTCAGTCAAACCTATTCAGCGATTTTTGCATGAGAGTGACAAACATCCTGACGAAGTTCCGTATTAATAGCACTAGTCAGGATAAAATTTTATAAGCCGCATGAACGTAGATTCCATACAAGTAATAATTAAATAACACAGTTTCTAAGCAGACGTAACATACCGGTTCACCGCTAGCTGCCCCAAGGAAATAAACTAGATCTTTCAAAAGCCCTAAGGAGGCCCGTTTCCGACTACCTTCCGTCCTAAAAACTATATTACCCAACCGTTACTTATGTAAGCGTACTTTTTACTTTCTAACGAGGAAATTGGCGGTAATAGAAAAAGTAACGACATTTTATAAATCTTTCCTTAATCTGGTGAAATTTTTAAACTATATCGATTTACTAAGTTCACTTTCGATGTGAGCTTTTGAACTATAATGTGTTCGAGTCATTTTTTTAATATTTTAAAGTCCTGAATTCGTGTTTTCGAAAACGTTCTTAGACTTAGTATATGCTGTGTAAGATATGCTTTCTATTTCTAAAAGATACGACCAAAACACTAACTTGTAAACTATACCTCTTAGTAATATAGGCATAGTATTATAAAACCATGTCAAATACGTTAAAATATTTTAACATATACTTAGAACTTTGTAAATTTAAATCAAACTTGTTTTAGACATAATTATAACGATTTTATATCAATATACCCACTTTCACGAGGTAATAACAATAGGATAGTGTCCAAAAATGTACTAGAAAAGTGAAGTGATGATTATTGATTTGTTATTTATATGCAAAGGACGTGTTATGGGCTATGGTCAAGTCCTATGTGACAATGTAGGACGGCACGTGGTTTCGCGTTAGGGCACGCAATTAACATACGTTATAAATTATTAATTCTTAAAACCTATACGAGTATTCGGTTTTATATATATTTATAAATTCTTTATAACGTGTAAAGTACTAAAAATAACACGGTCGACTCGAACATGTGATTAGGTTCTATTAGCTAAATTATTAAGCAATAATATAATAAAGACAAATTATTCGTAATAAAAAGATAATTTGAAGCGTAAAAAAATATATAATTTGAGGCATAAGTGTCGGTAAATAATAAACTAAACATTAGTGAGATTATTAATAAATAATAATAGTACAGTTTCAAATGTATTGAGAGTGAAATTTATACTTCATAATTCATATAATTATTTAATTTATATTCAAAGTAAGTACTATCTAAGACCAATGGCTATAATTAAAACCTACGTGACAATATTGGCCAACACGTGGTCTTGCTAACACATCAAAATGAAAGTTATATTTATATTATAAAAATAATCGCCACATGTGTTAGTCCATAATTCGATAACGGTTGTACCGATTTTGATAACTATTTTTAAGAATATTCCATAAAAAGGGTATGTGTAGGGTATAAGATTACGGGTAAGGTTATGTACATCGTGATTCGTGCACAAAGTCGCGTCGGGCCAGCTAGTATTATTATAATATTGTTCAATTTAAAATGTAACGATTTAACGCAAATCTTTAAAAATCTCTAAAAAGTAGCAACTTTTCTATTGAAACTTCTTATTGAATTTCCAAAAACGCAAGGAAAAGTGAAATTAATGGTTAATAATTTTTATGATTTATATTCAAAGGGCAAATCGTACGTGACAAAGCTCGGCGGCACGCGGTCTCGCATTAAGTCACGCAAACACGTTGTTATGAAAGTTATACATCATAATTGTTTGTATGTAAATAACGAACGCGTTATTCAGATTTTTAATAAAGAAGTAGGTTATTATGATGTTTGAATTATAAATGTTAAAATGTGTACACGTTGAATCGTTCTTTAGAATGCACGTGTGTGATAATGTGTTTAAATTTTACGGAAAACAAAGATTAAAGAAAATATGACATTATAACTAAATTAATACAACTAAAGTCTTTTAAATAATTGACGCTTAGTTTGTTATGTAAAAAGTCATAAATATATAAATATTAAATAGTCGAACCACAGTCTAAATATAATAAAATTACCATCGTCTATGGTCATGTGATAAAAATATTTTTTTAATATCTATGGCTTTCACTTACACGAGAAAGCAATGATTATCATCTGTGGTACGTTATTGTGTATTGTTAAAATGTTCTATAGAAAAAAAAGTTGACTAAGAAACCTAATGAATTCGTATTTTTAACAAAACATTAGGCAGGTAATTAATTGCTTTATTATTTGACATTTATAAATTACATAATATGATCCTGATTTGTCATCGTTTAAGTGTGTTTAAATTATGTTCGTTGAACACGATTTGTAAATAATATATTGGTCTATGAATATTTATTATAGGCAAATCTAGTAATGTCCTACCGTTACGCTCGCGTAAAATCTGACTGCGTTTTTATAAGAACATCATAAATAATTTATGATTAGTATACTAAGCACTTTTTATATTTACTATGGACAAAAAATTGAAATAAAATTTTATGGTACGAACAAAAAATGATAAGTTATTCAACAGAAAGTAACAATTCGCGTCGAATAGTTGAATAGTTACATTCATTTTGCAAACGCAAAAATTATCTTCGTAAAAACTTAATATGTATATCTAAGCCTTCAATCAATCAATCCTTTACATATTAACGAATACCTAATAAAACAATACTTAGTTCTAAAAATCGATAAAAAGATTTTGAACAATATTTCACGTAAGAACAAAAAAGGGGTATATTTTGCTCTGAACTGTGAAAGCAAGCTTAGACCATCGTGACCTCTGCTTTCGCACACTTTCCATACTTGACAAGAGTTTTTGCAACTCGATCTGATAGATAAGACATTTATGTTTCACGCCTCATTAGTTACGTAAGCATTAGTTAATCAATGGATAAGATCGTTTTTTTATAGATAAAGATATTTTTAGGCGCAAAATAATTGTTGCAGATTTGTGTAGGAGCTTTACTATTAGACTATTTACCTAGTAATGTTTAAAGGCCTAAAAAATTATGTTTTTTTATACACACTAACGGATCGGTGATTTAGTTTCTTAATACCCTTTTTTTGGATGGGAAGTCGCATGGACATCCCATGGGTTTTGTCGAAATTGTACCAGGGTTCACAGACACCTTCGCAGACACTACCGTGTGAATCTTAACCCATAAGGGTATCGTTAAATAATGGTTTTTAAAGTTAATAAAAAACGTTTATACCTATTATCATTAGAACTACTAGATTATATTGGTAAGGCACGTCAAAACTTATAAGGAGATGTACTTTCTTTAACAAAATTAGTATGCAGAAACCGTAAGACGTAATATCAAATTAAACAGGGTCCTTTGAATATTCATGCAATCGATGACGAAGATAATCGAAACTACATCCAATCGCATCGGAACTTTTACGAATTGTCAGAGCGTTGGGGTTCTGATCGATGATTCCAGCTTAGCTTAAACGTAGAATACCAAGTAAACGGTGCCAAGAGTTATAGGGTTATAAAACCCCAATTCTAGAACAGTTCAAAATAAGGTTCAGTACACACGCGTCACGAATCTTTAGCGCTGAACGAAACCTGCGCAGAAGTCAAAAATAAGGTATCGAGGTAAGGGCGCGGCGCGCGGGGCGCGTGAGCGTCGGGTGCGCGAGCGTTGATTGGTTGTCCCAGTCGTGTTGTCTTTCTCGCACCAATACGTCAATCATGAGCGCGATTCTACCGATGCGCAGCTATTCTCGTCCAGCGCTAAACATAAATGACGCGCACTATACCTAGTGTTACACTGAGCCGGATCTGTGTGGTCTGGTTTGTACATCGTGCGCGACCGGCATAGTTCGTTATGGACTACGACCAGAATATTAATTCGTTTACAAAAGTAAGGTAGGCAATGTATACAGGATACGTTTGTGGTGTGTTTTGGGGCTTATATTTAATGTATTATTTGTTATTTAATAAGTACTATGATTTTAATCTTAATAACATTTTTGTCTGTTGTATATTTTTAGGCGAACGGTCTTTTAAATCTCTGTAAAGAAGGCCACGTGTCCATTTAAAAAGCCGTAAACTGTTGTTCTGCGTACAAGAAATATATCCTATTCACTTTCTACCCTCATTTATATATTTTATAAGGCTGACAACACTCAACTTAGTTATACCATAGTTCACGTCCTAACTGCTGATTCCGACGTCATCGACGACGATATAACGTCTGTCATCGACAGCTAGCAAATTTTCTTTGCTTTAACTTGCAGTTCATTTGTAAGAACTCTTTTTTTACGTTGGGAATAATCTAGTTACTATGTCCTCCTCGGGGGAAAAGGAGGCGGTTATGTCCGACTAAAACCCGCATCTGCACCTTTTCGAAGGGCGAACTCGCTGAGGACGCACGAAACAATCATCCGCGGATCTATATGTATAGTACGCGTCACGAATCTTTAGCGCTGAACGAAACCTGCGCAGAAGTCAAAAATAAGGTATCGAGGTAACAGCGCGGCGCGCGGGGCGCGTGATCGTCGGGTGCGCGAGCGTTGATTGGTTGTCTTTCTCGCACCAATACGTCAATGACGAGCGCGATTCTACCGATGTGCAGCTATTCTCGTCCAGCGCTAAACATAATGGCGCGCACTATAACTCTAAGCTACTCGCACGGACCTGCGCGGGCCGCTCGGCGCAGTGCGGCGGCACGGGCTGCACGGGGCGCAGCGGGCGGGCGGCGGCGCGCTGCAGCCCCGCGCGCTTCACCGACACCATCAGCCACACGTCCTCCACGCGCTGCGACACCTGCACACATACTCCTTTTGTTAAGACTGTCATTTAAAAAAGAAAACAATTTGGGAAACATTTAAATCGGTGCAAACTTTTCAATAAGTGTTACGATTACGACACAAAAGGAAATGTTAATTTGCTAAATTTGAAATAGAATCACATAATATCGAAACAGTGGTTTCCTGGAGGTAGTAATAGTGTTATTTTAATTAAATGGTATTTTGTCATTCTTCATAACTTTAGACCTAAACTACTACGACATATCTAAACATAATTAAAATTTTAAATGGACTTTATTTATACACCAGATTTTGACTTTGTATATGACAAATTCAATCCATACAATCCAAATAGTCTTAATATATAATCAAGGTAAAGTGATTTTAACACATAAATATAACATTTTTATATAAAAATTTAAACAGTACCTGACCAACAAGCGCCCTGGTTTCTTGCGTGGCAGACTGCATAAGCATATCTCTGAACTCATCAGGCGAGGTCAGATCGAAACTCTTAGCATCTTCTAACAACTTGTCAACCGCTATCAAACCACCTTCACCGGCCAAAATCTCCACCCCGGTCGTACACCAATCGTTTGCCTGTATACAACAAAATTATTACTTATTTCGTAAATCATACAATGTTTTAAACATTAAAATGTTGAATAAAAGTTGGCGCCAAATTCTATTGTTTATGGTTTTTTTTTCTTTTGTTACTTGCCGTTCCCCCCGCAGGGCTAAAACAATAATGGAAATATTATTACGTCATTAATTTATAATGAAATAAACAGAAATAGATGATCCTATAAAGGTGTTTTTTTAAATCTAAATATTTTGATCTTAATCTTACCTTATCTATTCTATCCATAAGTTCTCTGGCTTTTGTCAAAAGCAAATTTCTTTTCTGTATTTTATCAATCAATAACGCGCTCGTTCGTCTTAATTCTTCACATTTGGATTCTATATGATCTACTGAACTTAAAGGGTCTTGCATTAATTTTTCACCTGCAAAAATATTGATACTAAGTATTTATCTTACTTAAACATTTTTAAACAAAGTAATATAAATAGTATTAAAAAAATATTACCTTCATCAATAACTAACGATGCAGCATCGAGATCATTATTACACATCTTTTCAAATTCATTCGCTTCTACAATAAGACCATCCACCCTATTCGCAGTTTCACCAACTTCGGTCATATCGCAAGCTGTCTTTAAAAGTGTATCTAAAGTCGCCTGTCAAAGAATTAAATCAAATAATATACAACCTCTATGCATAAAATGTTAAGATTGATTGACCACGGTTTTTTTTTTTCATAAAATTAAAAAAGTAATCTGTCAAATATCCTGCGTAGTTTATCTTAACCTCATAACGAGAGTTCATTTATTGTAATTGTGATTAAGTTGAAATATATAAATATAAATGTGATAATGACGTTGGATATTATGTGTAATTTTCGTAAGTGCAGAAGATCACTATCTAATCAAGCGTGGGTAACAACATGTTCACATGCTTTTTGCGTCGAACACGGAAAAAGCGAATTTAAGCGGAACACTGAGAACTCATTAACATGTCCCGCATGTGGAAGCGAATTACGCGATAAATTTGACGTAATTCAAGCCGATCTCAAACCGAGCGAAACGTTCAAATCAATCGTGTTAGCGGGACTGAAACCCGATACTATTATGGATGTTGCTATGCGCGCCATGTCTTTTTGGTCGTATCAAGTGCAACAAGAAGCGTTATACCAGGAAAGTTTAGCCAAACATTCAAAAGAGAAACTGCAATGTTTAGAGGAAATCAATAACATTAATATGCAGAAACTTAAGGCGGAGCTGGAGACGTGTAAACGTAAAATAGCGTCGCTACAAAGTGAATTCAATAAGAAAAAGAAAGTTGCAGAAGAGTTAACAGCGCAGTTGGAAGATAAGTCGAGGAAATTACAGAAATTAACATTTCAGCTGGACTCGCATAAAAGAAAGGATATTCATATACCAAATAACTTTGAAGGTAATAACGTCAATGATAGGGATAGATGTATGGACATATCTGAATTGGTGATCAATAAGGTGCCGTCTGAGCCGTTTGTGTTTAAACCAGCGAAGGATATGGAAGATTCTAGACGGTTGATATGTTCACCTAAAACGCCTCTGTTCGATTTTCGACATAAGTCCAAGCAATCGAGTTTTCAGTTTCGACCGCTTCGATCGTAGTAATAGATCGTATAAATAGCGTCAGAACAGATGTTTTTTATCGTATCGAAAACTAGCGACCCGGCCAGGCTTTGCTCGCATATATTATGCATGTATCATACTGTATATAAGCCTTCATCTTGAATTAAAATACTGCATGAAAAACTTATTAAGATTGCATGCATAAGATAAGCATGCATAGGGATATATGGACAGAGAAAGCGACTGTTTTATACCAAGTAGTGATGAGAGTTGCAACAAACATAAAATAATCATTACATTTTCAATATACACTGAACACCAATTCAACCAATAACATATTTCAGTGTTATATGCTCTTTAATTTTGAATGAGTTTATATACATTTGTAGTTCCAATACATTAGCATGAAGATGTACATAATAATTACCTGCATTTGTTTAAAGTTCAATAAAAACGTTCGGAATTTGAGCCAATGGTTTAATTTCATGGAATGTTTCTTCCAGAAATTGTCAAATTGTTTTTCAGTCTCTTCAAGTTGTACAAGTAGCCTGTAAAATGAAAAAAAATAGTCTTTAAAATAAAAATAAAAGAAGTGATATTATAATATTCGATAACGTCTCATAATAAGTTAAATAATGCAAATATTTTCTAATACTGAATAGTTATTGTATATAACAATATTTTTTACATTAAATTTACTTTATTAGTTTAAAATAACCTCTAGCTATTGGACATTCTCAGTTATTATATAAAAAAGTCGTGTTCATTTTCATTTTTTATTAGCGAATCATGTATTTACTCATTATGTTGTTAGAACTATAATATTTACAAGATGCCATATACAAGACTTATAGAATTACCATGCTATTTTTGAATAATCTGTTCGGTTATTTTGTTTCTTTTTTTGAGTTTAAATTAATTTTCTATGGAGGAAAATACCATGTAATTTCTTGAGTCTGGCAGCTTAAAAATCAGTCATTCCCTCAGATTCCGCAAACTGGCCTTGCCTTAAACTTCAATTCACTAGTATAAAAGCCAATATAAAATGACCTATTACCTCTCAACAGCGGCAACGTGACTTATAATATTATAATTGAGGTTTGGTTTCCGAACTTGTGTCAGCAACTCCTCGCCTTGCGACGTCGCCGACGCTAATTCGGATTTTAAAGCTTTATAACTGAAATATAACATACATTAATTATATTGTAACATTTCATATTTGTTAAAAATTATGGACAAATTTACAGTGGTTAACTTTAATATATAATACTTAAAAATTAAGATGTTAAAAGTCATATAATAAGTGTGTATGTGGCAGCGTAAATTAGAAATTAGAATATACTTATTATAATAAGTATAATAGAAATGACATTTTTTAATGCAATTTCATTATTTGCTTATTATTTTTATGGATATCTGATATCTTACCTAGATTCTTGACAGTCTAATAATTCTTTGGTTTGTGTGGGGTCATTGCCCATGTCGCAGTCGACGATCTCACGATTAAAGTCGTCCAATTTTGTGGAGATCTCCTTCATCAACGTCGAAAACTTTTCCAGTGCCTGGAATAAACAACAGTTGAGTCTTATTACATTAATTACGATGTATTGTATTGAGTAAATTATCATTTAATTCAGCTTTTCATACGGCGATCAGCTCAATATGAAAATTCCCAGATTTCTACAGATATTCAGAGCGCAAGGGTTTCATCATTTTAATTGACATAGCCATTAAGACATTAATAACACAGCGCCATCTAGTCTTACCCAAAGCAGAGCTTGTGCCGTTGTGTTCGTTTTCTTTTGTAAATCATACATTTAGTTACAACCATACCCAGACCTCACAAAAATCGTATTCGTCTATACTATTATTATAAAGAAGTAAAGTTTGTGTGTTTGTTCAATTGTACGGGGTAATCTCGAGATCTACTGAACCGATTTCAAAAATTCTGTCACCAATAGAAAACCACAGTATTGCTGAGTGTCATAGGCTATATAAAAAAAACGAAAAGGATAATTAACATTATGCCCAACGAAGTGGGCACGGGTCAGTTATATTATTTATAGTTTAATAGCGATAAATATATACCCTAAAATATTTAAGATATACATACTATCCGTTGCTGTATCCACTCTGAATGTGAATACTGCAACTCGCCGCCCAAGTCCGGCGTCAACTGCGACTTGTCGAAATGCTCATACAATTCTTCCACAGACGAACAGACGAGCACTCTGAACCTGAACTCTTCTTTAAACAGCTTACTGCTCACTTCAGATAGGGCTTTTTGTAGGAAACTGGCTGGTCGTAACACGTACACCGTGTGGATTACGCCGGGGAAAAATTCCTGGAAAGTAGAAAGACTGAATTAGAATTTGATATGGTAATAATTAGTATCAATCGTATGTCATTTTATAGATTACGTCATATGCCTAATAAGCCTATCAGCAGCAGCTATTCTCCGGGAGTTCTTCATATGAAAAAATATGCTATTCCTAACGCACGGCAAGTTACGACTTTAAACCACATGAGGTTCTAAAAGCTTAAAGCTTGACATAACTTAAAATTTTGTCGACATAAAAATATTTTCCATTAATTAAATGATACGCATAATATATTTAGTATTTAGTAGATAGGCAGTAAATAATTATAAGGCTGCTAAATTATTATTATGAATATTGTCGTGAATTCGTTTCATTACGTGAATAATGAATAGAAAAAAAATTGTAATTAAGTCATTATAAATTAATTTTATTACGTTTATTTAAGAATTGTACAGTTTCTGTCTTGTTGAAATAAACATACTCGTAAGTATAAAAAAAACACAATAATCTCACACTATTTTCTACGTTAAAAATACAAATTGAAAGAGTTATTTCTTCATACATTCCAATTAAACGTATTAACTTTGGCAGTTAAATAAAATTTTGTGTAAAACACTTACGGATATTCTCAATAGTGTTGTTTTGACCGAATTCCATCTGTCTTTCCGTCGATCTATTATTATGTGAAACCCCATTTCTGCTTCTAGCAATCTGGAAAACATAAATATATTTTAATCACAATATGATTTACTATTAAGAGTTATAATATCGGATTAATAATAAACTATATATTTTTTATGTTTGTTTGTTATGAAGGATTTTTTTTAAGTTATTGCGAAAACGCATTCAAAATTAATTATTCGACTAATAAGAATATTTACTTAGGCAATATGTCATTGAACTGGCAAATGACGCAATAAGACACATCGACATATCATTAGTAGGACACACAAATTTTGACTTCATAAATAATTTCAAAGCATTTACAGGATAATGTTCCTAATATATGCTTGCTATTTCTGTGATTTAAATGTAATTGTATTATATTGAAACAAGATGTGTTATCAAACGCCTCGGGATTTCATCTGTAGAGTAATCTTATTTTATCAGACATTTCTTGTCGTGCTCTAGTGAATCTTAGTTATTTGACCGTGCGTAATTCGTGTTAATGTTTTTATTTATATTATATGCGAATAAAAATTAAATAAGACTACTTTATTTTTGTATATTATTATAGATTCACGATAGAAATAATGGGATGAAAATAGTATTTATTGATTATTTGTTATTTATTCAGTGAGAATCAGTATTAAATGGATATGTTCCTTACATCAGGCTCATAGCAATGTTTCATCTACTTAAGTTTCATACAGTATTCAATCAATAAACATTTCTGAACAAAACAAACACGAATGCAAACAATTCGGTAACCATTTAATTTAACAAACAAAACATCTTACAGACAACATTTATTACGATTAATATTTTATTTTACTAACTTTTCTACGTCCCATTGAAATATAATATAAGTAAGCTATAACTCGTCTTTATAACTATATCGTGTTACGACAGACACGCACACTGTTTGCCATATTTCAGCTAATCTTCGAAGGTACGTTATGATAAAATTCAGTATTTTTATAGCCTCGACCGAGCGGGAACACGCGACGTCGTAATATTTGCGCAGACGAAGAATTCTTCCATATATATTATTAAATTCTTTGTTAAAGTGTACAGTTAAACTGAGCTTTTAACGGAGTTTATCAAGCAACGAGAGGTCTTATGGAATCTATTGAATTATAGACAGAAAATTACGAGTGTCTCATTTTTATCGAAGCTAAACTTTAGCTTCCGATGTTGTTATCCAGGCGATTATTAGGAATCTTTTAAAATATTATTCGTTTCATTATTAATTGGCTCCGTAATTTAGGCGCTAAGATATGCTGTACATATATGTACACAGACTGTCAAAATCATTTGGTTTCTTTTAAGGAGTGTCGTAGTCGAGTCTCTCAGACTATAAAGAGTCCTGTCTCGTCTTGAATTCAATTAATTTAAACCATAACTATTTTTTAAGCAATCCTAATCATAATACATAGTCAAAAATATTATTTAAAGTCTTTAGTATTAATTGAGGACCAAGACAAGACTTCTTCGAGTATGTTTTCAGCAAGAATTTTAGTATCTACCTATTGATAGGTAGCTAGCAGTTTTAACTGTACCATTTCTTATCATGTAGGTTAATGACATAATGGAGTTCTTGA
>JADANM010006098.1:8445555-8465228 GCA_026213755.1 Eurema hecabe
TTTATAAAACCTTTATAATATATTTTTGCAGAAGTATTTGAATTTAGCTAAGCGCACCTGTTTATTGTCTAAACATTATCTAGAACGAGATATCCGGGAAACGTTCGGCCCAATATTTTAGTGCTCATTTATCAATATTAAACCAAGTACTTAGACTTTACAGCATCTCTTCAAATTTTAAAAACATTTTTTTAGACCATTCTAGTCGATTTATTTATCATTAATAATAATCATTAATAATACGACACAATTTGCTTTATCATAAAAACGTTTTGATTGGTACCTAATCATCAAGCACAAGAACATGATCTTAATTAATTCAGACTGAATAAGGCTTTAAGTAATACAAAAATAGATTTATAACAAGTAAGAATATTCAGGTTCCAACAATAACGTTCAAGTCTGGCTTCGCTGTCCTATTTATAGTATTTAACTACGAACGCTCACACCTCCACACCTATTTAGTATCCATTAGGATGCGCTTGCTCCGTTTAACATTTCATGTTTATGTGTAAAGCGAAATATTAAATACTATTTTGTAAAATCCCCATAACTATACGCAGATAAGTTGTTTATAATAACATCAATCTATCCAATATATCTAGACTTTTGTCTTGGCAATTGACAATTTGTGGAAGTGCTCGCTTATCATTAGACGCACCTCCTACTCAATTGCATGCTATAAAAACTTACTAGAATGCTAGAAGCACTGCGGTAAAACTCTATTGTCTTTGTTATTTTTATCGCTATTGGTGGAGACTATAGTATACATGGTAGTAACGCCTAGCGCCTCAAATAATCTTTTCCGTACAAAAATAGACGAGTCATACGTGATTTTTTAAATGATGTGAATCGTGATACTGAATTACAATATGAGAAATATGAGATCAATTTGTTTTATTCCTTCCATTAGTTAGGGGTCGCTTAAAATTATTACCTATTTATGAATCAGGCTTAAGGACGTATCTACTCTGAACCAGCAGTCAATATCAAAATTATACACATGACGCGGCTGTTGCCTTTTAAATTTCATTATTGGCTTCCTAAGACCCATTGTTTAACATCTAGGAATGTACTTGGTTTTCCTGTGCGGATCAAATGCTATTGTTACAGACTTCATAAAACTTCAGTGACGGTCGATAACTGATCCTTTGGGGATAATAACGTCCGGTACCTTGAGGCCGAAAAACGTTTGAGGATAAAGAAAATGTTCTAACATATTGTAGGTAATATTATATTGTTCTGTAAGTAACAGTAACGATTTTAATAAAAGGTAAATAAGATTCTTTATATTTATAAATCTTTAACAAAATCTGATATATAAAGATCGAATTAAATAAACACTTAGGTGTGATTATTCCTTTAGTTAAGTCGTCAAATAAATATTCCTTAACAATTATCAAGTCAGCAAAATAATAATTAAGCGACTTCAATAATTTTTGCTTTGTTGGAACTCGGTTCAAAAAGCATGGTGACTTTAGTAGTGGGATCGACATATACGTTGGTGTAGCCAGTAAGTTTATATAGAAAAAATCGACCCAGAAAACGATTGAAGGATAGGACAATGGTACGACAAACAAAAGCCGACGGACGGACTGCTGCTCGCATAATAATGGCCAATTATTCGATTAGTAAAACGAACATCACTCGATGCCTTACAAAGGTTAATTATAACATTCTTCTGTATATAAATTTAGTCAACCCTAGAGGCTAGACTTTCATTTCTAATGTATTATTTATCTTTTACAACAGCTGTTGTGCTTTCTAAAAACTTAGGTACCTATCTTATATCTTACTAACATTCAGTAAAATTAAGTTAGTATGTTCATTATATTTATATAGCAAATTGATTCGAGTATTTTCGTTTAATTTAATTACTTGTGTTTAACACATGAGAAATAAAAGGGTTTGTAAAAACCAAGAACTTGATATTTATGAGTCGATTTTGTGCTATACTCGACTTCACTTAAATTACGACTACGTCTTCGGTCTTCGTATTTGCAAAAATCTTCTATTTGGTGCTAATGTTCAGGATGTAGCATTCAGGACTTAAAAAAGATATTACAAGTGACCAATTGACGCTTCTTTGTTTTCTCCCTCAGTTCATAACCACAATTTAACGAGCTTAACAACACAAGTTTATCTCGTAAATAATATAATAAGTTGAAGCGCTCATGGACATTTATACACAAGCAAAGAATTGAACTCATTTGCACTCAATGTACCGAGTATGCCTACTTAAAAATATCCTTTACCTAGAAAATAACCAATACCGCATAAAATTGACGTAGCAAATTGCTTCGTCGTTCTTTTATAAACATTTCATTTTATTTACGCATAATCTACAACTCGTGCCTACTTTTAATCTTTGCTTTAACTTAACTGTTTTAATTATTGTTGGAAGTTAAATATCAATTGACTGTACAATTTGTACGTTATTGAACGTCCTCTTCAGAGATAAAGATACACTTAGACTAAGTTCTACAATTGTTTTCAATAGGTAGGTAAAACTACTTTAACCGACCGTGACTTTACAACGTTGTTCTAATATTAAACTGATGATTATTCTAGTAAAAGAAATCACAATTAAAAAATAGGCAAGATAATATATTATCGGTTCTGCAATAAGAAACTGAAATAGTAGAATACGTTCTGATTTACGATTGAAATCTTACTACTGTATTCATACCTTCTTAGAAAACTATGAGAATTAGAAGTATGTAAAATACCTACATATATTATCATCCTTTATAGTAAACAATGGCATTGTGTTAAATAGATGTAGGCAATAATTCTATTATTATTATTATGGCAAGATACGAAAGAATGCACGTACCGCAGATACGTTGTTTGCGCTTAGATCCGCACTTCCAGAACTTCATATTGTCAGAGGTCAACAAGCGTAAAGGCGACGCGCGCGCAATAAAGTAGCCATCGTCCAACTGTCCGATTGAGGACGAAACAATGAGTTTTGTTTACAAATTGACGCGGGTTTAATGAAGTGGTCGAGTGAAGTGTGCGAGCCGCCGAGTGCAACAAACGCACACCCCCGGTTAACTGGTCTCATCTCATTGCTTCAAACCGAGGAAGGCGTGGGTGCCAATCCCAACCTTCGATGTCCCGAACCCCAATTTACATTAATCTCACACAAATCACGTTTTGACAGCTCCAATCGTGCCAATTGGAATCAATAAGCAGTACAAATAAAAGACATTGTTATAGCGTAAAAAAGTTTATTCTCTATCACATCATGTCTTCCTACGTTAAAAATTTTGGAACATTACGCCGAATAAACTAGGTGTATACTACGATTCGAAGCGCATCGGCAACTTGACGCATCTTTGTACACAATGCATTCGGAGTATTTAGACTTGTGTTGTATAATAAAAATAATAATGTTTTAGTTCATTTACACCATAATTTGATATTATCCTTTATATTGACTATGAAAAGAAATCTAGCAACCGCAGCTTCGAATTTTACAAATCTTCGCACTATAAAAATATACGAGTAAGCATATTTTCTAGGCACATTTCTGTACTTTCTACTAGTTATTACTGAACGGTTACAATCTTAGACTAAGTTACAAATAACCTTAGATCGAAATACAAGAGATTACAAATAAAACAAATTTTCATTCCATTATAACTTCGTAGATTAAATACATATTTTAAAACATTGTTGACAGCATGTGACTTGTTTTAATAATGATTAAACTGTTAATATTGGTTAAAAAATATTACTGATCTATTTTCACATTACATAGCATTCGGTCATTGTACTTAAAAAAGATTGAAATCACCTATGTATGCTGTGAAAATTACACTTTACTTTTGAATGCTTATAATATTGAAAATAAAACTCATTCCACCAAATACAAACAATAACTCTATATCGTAAAAACTTGATGAAAAAATAATGTTTACAAGTACAAAACTGTCAAATATATTTTCGAACCTAAAATACACTATTTCAAACTTTTCCTTTCTTTTTATATTAAATTAGCGGTTATTTAACAAATTAATCAGTCCTGTGAATTAACATTACGAGATGAAATAAAGTGTTACAAATTTTGTACTTAAATAGTTCCTATAAGTTTTATGAATGACATTGAAAATCCTAAATTAGGTGGTGTCTATAGTGATTGGAAGTCGTTAAATCATTTAGCCACTCATGTGATATGTATAAAGGCTCGCACTGGCAAATTATAGATTTCAAATTATCCTTAGGAACTAGCCTAGACACTTTAAACTATAAGTCAAAATCTATGAATTACTTCAGAGTTCTATGAAGGCACTGCTCTCATTTGTAACTGAACTAATACATGTTGTGATGAGCGACGTAATTATATAGTAAAATTCAATTAAAACTTGATCAAATACATACTTGTCCACAAAAGACATAAAACTCAATTAGCACTCACTAGATTGACCCTTAAGAAAAATGGGCAGGATGTGTACTCTTAGAGCAAAAATAGTCTTCAATTCATAGATTGTAAAACAATGTACTACATAGAGGTTGTAATAGACAAATTGATTAAAAAGTATGTTGGTTATAAAAATAGGTATTATTACATATGGTATATTTCATTATAAAAAAAAATACTAAACCTAAAAATGTATTAATTCCACTATCAATACTTACAGAAACCCTATCCATATTGTCTTTTATGCAAACTTTCGTGTTAGTTAAAAATGTAAAGATAAATTTTCATTTGTAAAATAGGTGCTTTCAAAAGAATATAAATAGCTGCAGTTTGTAAAATATTTGTGAATATGACTTGCGTAACACATAATGTGCAAGTGATAAAATTGATTTCAATTTAAAATGCCCATTTTTCTCAATCATCAGAAATAAAAATAAAATAAACTACAT
Organism: Eurema hecabe; assembly: GCA_026213755.1. Lineage (NCBI taxonomy): Eukaryota > Metazoa > Arthropoda > Insecta > Lepidoptera > Pieridae > Terias > Terias hecabe. The sequence goes on from JADANM010006098.1 coordinate 8,450,431, forward strand.
ATTATATAGCTACTGCTAATTTGATAGTGTAAATATGATTAATATTATCCTTACATTTACTTGTATAATCCATTTTCAACCAATACTGAAAGGTGTCTAAATATCTTTGCTAACTTATTGCCAAAGTTACGTGTAAGTATTTGTAAATGGAACAGTTAGGCGGCAGCACACCATTGTTATAAGTATGTGGCCTTGTGTTCCTCGTGAGTGGTTTCCACAGACAATATAGAGTCCTGTCAATGTCTGTACCAAGCTCCTTGCACCCGTGTTTGGAAGTGAGACACTGGGGTAACAATGTATGCCTGTTGCTGTTGCTGTACTACAGCCAGAGGTATTACTTGTTGGGCCATCTCCACTGGCTGACCGTTATCCTCAGAGACACCGAGAGGTTGGACGCAATGCTGTTGAGCAACTTGTTGTACACCACCGACTTGTTGTGTTAAAACTTGTTGGTGCTGACTCACTTGAGGCACCAACATCTGCTGCTGCATTGTTTGCTGTTGCTGGGGTTGTTGCTGGTGTATCACAACATGTGGCTGGTTTTGTATCTGTTGATGTTGCACTTGCACCTGTTGCACTTGTTGCTGCTGCTGTTGTTGTTGCACTTGTTGCTGTTGTTGTTGATGCGCCTGTTGCTGTGCTTGGTGTTCCCTTTCATTGTCTTCCTTCTTCTTAGCTTCAATAGCTGCCTTTTTCGCTTCAGCCTTCTCCTTCTCTTGCTGTATTCTAACAGGATCCTTGTTTTTATCGTAAGTCATACATTTACCACTGCGGAAAGGTACAACATCCTTTGCTAATTCTTGTTTCTTTGTAGCAAACTTCACATGAGGGAACTGATCTTTCATAAATGCTCTAAAAGTTGAATAGCCCATCAGTTTGACTCCAGGCTCCAATATTTCTCCATACTCCTTATAAGCTTCAAACAAGTGCTTTCTGGAATCACCTTGGATAATAACAGTCTTGCTACCTTTCTTGCCACTTTCTCCAGATGGCTGTACATCCTTGGGTGAGCTGGCATGTTGTTTCAAATATTCCTTGAGGAAATTCGTAGCATGTTTGTAAATATCCAGGGTGAATGTGTTATATGGTTTCTTGCCTACATTACCATGTATCCGAGGGGCAACGCCATGAGTCATCACATGTTGACGGATGCGTTTAAGTTGATAATGGGTGACATTCTCTAGATATAAGAAAGCTTCTAAGCAGACCTTACGCCCTTGATACACGTAACACGCTCTCAATCTCCTTCTGACTTTATGGCGCGATGTCTCCGCTGGATTGGCTAAGCTAGCCATGGTTATACCCATTAAATACATATCATGTTCACTTTTAGTAAGTTCGGCTATGTTAAGACGGTGACGATACACTGCTTCAGGATTCAAACCTCGGTAGCAATTGTCTTTACAGTCACATCCTCTTTTTAGCCTCTCCTTAACCTGAAAAATTTCATAACATAATGTCTTGTCATTCTAGATTGACATTAAGAGTAAACTAATTCAAATCCAAACTAAGATATGTTGAAAATACATATATACATACAAATAAATATAATATACTCTTAACAGAGAAGCCTTTAAATGCAAAGCAGATTACATTACACCTCAGGCAACCAAAGAGCCCTTAGCATTTATTTTTAAGCTATTAGAAAGAAATAATTGTCTTAATAGTGAGCAGTCACTTGGACTGTGTAAGAATGCATAGGCCTGTTTTCTGTTATAACTTTTATTTAATGTTTATAAATTGAAGATTAATTTTTGGTCTTGTTGACATACAATTATGTAACACATTCATCTAATATATTAAAGCATTGCATGTTCTTTAAACAGGTATTTTTTTTAATTATATTATAAATACTGTATTGTGAGGCTGTGAGGAATATCTATTATGTGCATGTTCATTCTTAACATGCAAAAAATAACTTGGCTAAAATTTGCAATGCAGGCACATAGAAAAAAAAACTACATTTTTTCACACCTTACAATTCATTAATAAGTTCGTCCACAAATTAATATAAGATTATATAAGCAAAGCATATTGAATTAAATCATATGAACTTTACAAATTATCTCTTTTAAAGATATAAAATACTAATGCCGGAATACTGAAACGCAACTTAAATTTAAGTAAAACTTAAACCTGTCCGATTTGACAGTTCGCCATAAAATTCAGACAAAATTATGAGTCTTAAGGCGCCTTGACGTGGAGTTGCGGATAATAGCCCGTGCATACCATTGCGAATGAGTATTTGGCCGTATGACAGTATTGGAATACTCATACAACTAATAATACTTAAATAAAATATTCACCTGTTCTGGATTATCCTCCAAAGTATTTCCGAGGACCTCCTCATCACTATCAGACTCTGCTACCTTTTTCTTCCTTTTAATAACAGCCTTCTTTTCCATTTTTGGTTTTGTTTCAACATCCATTTCTGAACCTTCAACATTGAACTCCAAGCTGTACTGAGTCTGCATACCTTGCATGTTGGCATCCCCATTTTCAACTTGAATTGTATGACCTTGCCATAAAACCTAAAATATTACATGTAAGGTAGTGGCATCCAGTGTATTTGTAGCTTATAAGAATGATATAAATTTTACTTAGTCAATAGAGATACCTGTTCTTGATGTCCATTATAGCTATGCTGCTGCATGTTTTGTGAGCCAAGTTCAAACACAGAATGCTGTCCCATAACTGGAGTATGCCATTGAGCATTTTCGCCATACTCGCCTCCCCCATTCTGATCCGCCGGTATCGATACGATTATGGCCTCCTTGCTGTCCACACTTCGCCGTTCCACCGACAACAGAGAGTGCAGAACCTCACTGGCTTCCTTTTCAGCAGGATTCACCACCTCCATCTTCTCAAAAGACATCGCAATGCCGACGCTCCGCTATAACCAACGATCATGTCAATTCACATGTACCTACATACATACGTGTATGTACAATGGCCATTGAACGACGACTAGCCCGCCCCGACCGCTCCATGTTTAACAACCCTAAGATAATTTCAAGAAAACCCGCGATAACTTTTCAAATTCATGTAAATAAACATAACAAAAATCGTGCAATTATTAACCTTAATCGCGTTTTTTAAGTTTCATTATCGCATAGCGGATCGAACTCCCGTGGAATATTGGGCCATATAGTCATAGCAAAGGAAGAACAAAACTTACCTTTTTCACCCTAAATTAACGTGTGGGAAACGTAAAAACGAATCCCATTTATTAACAACCGAACGTGGATTGTTTTGAATCACTTCATTTTGATATTACAGTCATAATTTGAGAGAAATGCACAAATATTTCACTAAATTCACGGAAGCAATATGGCGATACACTTTCCGACGAATAAAATCGGAGGACGCCGTAGAACACGTCGTTAGTACAGTGCGCGGCCGCTAGGCAGCGCTAGCGGTGACGTTTCCGTATCGACGCCGTCTACAAACGGCACGTGCGGCAATTTAAACTTGGCATTGCGAGCAAAACAAATATTATGCAGTTTGTATAGATTTAGATTATACATACTCAAGTATGTTCCGGATGCATTAACGACGAATGTTCCGTATAATTATACTTAATACCCTTGACGACAAATTTCGGTACCTTTTTAATATAAAAAGGGAAAATATGGATATTAAAACATTCAATCAAATCAATCTTCAGTAAATTACATTTCACGTACAGTAATGTTGAACATATTTCATTTTAATTGAATTACAAAATATTATGAACAGTAAAAACATATGCATTAAAGTTATCCCTGATTCTGTAACAGAGCTAAATAAAAGCCAGTGCATAAAAGGATAACAAGATTATTCAATGTTATGTCATGAAACAACTAAGTATTCTAATAACAACAACTCAGTATACTGAAGACCCATAACATCGGATATTTATGCATACAGCATGCGCTTGTATAACAATCTGTTATAAGAACGTTTCACTTTTATATGGTATAAAATATAAAACAAAATCTTTTTTATTAATTGTATAAATAATACTCAAAATAAAAAAAAACTTTATTTTATTTATTGTTGTATAGGTTAGTAACGTCGAGACTCGAGACTCGAGACACACAGCAGATGGACGATTTTATTTTTTCAGATATTAGGTAATTAAATTTCAATGCGTAGATATGATTAAGTGATTGTACTGAGCTGTTTGAGTTTCGTACCTGTTATTTAATAGTAATAAAATATCTTCAACACCAAGGGTCGGCAACGATGTGGAACCAACAGAAAATCCAGGTAGGTCCAATGCGGTTAAATGTCGCATTATAGGTACTGAACACAAGTATAATATTTTAACGTATAAATATATTATACGCTAAGTTTGTATAATATGCGTGTTTTATTAAAAATGACGTCACTTACCTCATTTAATTTATTTCGTAATTAATTAACCATTAAAAAATAATAAATATGCATTTATAGTATTGTGCCACCTCATAATATAATATTTGATAATCATTGATCGTACGAAGTCGTTTAAAAACGTATTTATTAACGAGAGTGATTTTATCATTTATGCGACTCATTCAATTAGGTCTTTTTGAATAACGATATAACGCGAGAAATTTCACTAAGTAGGTATAAAATATATAAAATCCTAAATCCCTATTTAGTACCTAGTTAATACTATAATCTAAAATACATATTATATCAAAAAATGACTTGGTTATATTTTAATTCCTTTCGTTATTTATAAGAATATAATTGTCTTTGAACCTCCATTCATAATAATGAAACTTGATTCTTTATTATTTTTGTGTGCTATTTTATTAAATAAAATATGTTTGAAAATATAATTTTGATGTTTTAAAAGTGGAGAACATTAAATACAAAATAAAATCTTAAAAATAAACTTATGAAAATATTTTATTAAATTAACAGTCTATGAAAAATGACATTTAGTTTGTTGTTTATTTCAAAGAGGTTGGTTATTTCTATTTTCTAGATTATTTCTTTGGCGCGTAATTTTAGACTTAATTAAAAAATAGAATGTATCTGCATCATCGTGGCAAAAGTTTGAATATTTAATATTTATTATTTACAAATTCTTAGATTATACCTACATAGTAAAATGCGGAAATAATTCGATATAAAACGGTTGTAGGAATTTAACTACGTAACAAAGTTATGCAGGTATGTAATTTTTAGAACATTTTGTACTCAGTTGCTTATTATTTATTTGCTGATTACGTCTAAATTATGTGTACCAGTAGGTATGTAAACATTGATAGAATTATTCAAAATCGTTTATTTCGTTGATCTAACGTCCCATATTCTATTTTAACTTACCAACAGCAGAATCTAAAGCGAAGCAACTACTGCGCGATTTGACGACTGTACCAGGTGATGGACCATCAGGCCATTCCATGCGTTCTTCCATGGCTTTTGAAGCACTTCTTTTAAATTGTTCTAAGAAACTGTCTATTTGTGTCTCAATACTCGTCGGGGAGTTGGCCATCGTTACCACCGAAACACCGCAAACAAACACAACACTGTTTTCAGTCTATGACGTTTTGGGGTAAATATCGACAATTTTCTAAAAACCATAATAAAAGACGAGGCCGACCAGCTTTAGTTTCAGATAAAATATAAGGTGTATATAATCTCATATTTCTAGTGTTTATTTAAATTAAAAAATATTATGATTCATCACAGGCATGAACACTACCCACTAGGCAGCGACTTATTTTACTACGGATACCGTTATGCTACATCGAAAATAAAGCGACACCCACCGACATCTATCGATCGCCATGAACAGCTGGTTAGTAAATGTTCGTGCCAGCTATCGTTAGTGTTGCTATCGTGAAATACTTTTTTATATAATTGAATGTTATTGCTTAAGCTTAAAATAAAATATCGCATTAATTGCTTATTATTTATATCGATTTATGTTATTTTTAATACCTAAAATAAATACGTAGGTTTTTCTATTCGCTTATGAATTCTGTCATCTGTGGCTTTCTCGTTGTGTGCGTATAATGTATGTGTGCGGCGCTGAGTGCGACTATCGCGATTCGCGAGGACTTGGAGAGGTCGCGGTTGGTCGGCTGAGCGTATTGCTCGCATTTAGTCTAGCACTGCGCGGAAAGCGCGTGTAGTTCGTGATTATCCAGAGGTGAACTAGAGCTGTCATATCTCAAATACACCCGGCCACAAAATGTCAAGTGAGTTTTCTTTTAATAAAAAAATAGCCGCAACATATACTACGACGATAATATCGTTTTCAACTTTAACATATACGCATATTGTATGTACTGTAAATTCATACTTAAAACTATTTTGGACGATATGTAAATAATAGGGTAGTTTTGAATAAATGTTAGAATCATAAACCGTTTTAATTTATGAGTTATAGAAAAACTACTTTAAGCACGTTTTAAAATATTTAAACTTCGAAAATTATTAGATTTATTTTTTTATAATTTAATACGTTAATGGTGCTATTTTAAAATTAAATATAGAACCTAAGTTTTTTTTCTATTCATTGTAACCTAACGATATTGATAATTTTTGTGAACTGACGAGTCTATTAAACTGGCCCCTGGGTCATATTAAAAGGTCAAAGTTGCCACTCTGAAAATACAAATGCCCCTAAAATCAAGAACAGCTGAGGAACGGTCATTAGAAAATATTTTCTATTTAAGTAATTTAACAGCAATTCTGACATTTAATTAGTTTTGTAAATAGACATAATTTATATTGAAGTATTAAAATGTATAAATTCGACCAAAAAATTAATAAATATTGTTTTTCTTTAATATAAGCGATTCATCATTGGTCAACGTAACCTTGTGTTTTATTTAGTTTATAAAGCGATCTCCATTAGACTCTTCACTCAACACATATCACAGTCATTGTGAATCAAATTGCCAGAGATTCAACGTAGAGCTTGCTTATACAATGTGATGAAAATGTTGCATTGAAAACTCTTCATGAAAATCCTACTGTCATAAGAATTAAGTATATTTCTAATATTATAGATGTGAAAGTTTGTGAGAACGTATGTATGGATGTATGTTTGTTATGCTTTCACGCAAAAACGGTTGCACCGATTTAGTTTAAATTTGGTAAGTGTGTAGATAGGTGATACCCTGGATAAACACATAGGATACTTTGCATCCCAGTATTGTTCCGGGAACTTTAACGACCCGTAAAACCGCGGGATACTAGTAGTCCCATATATACTTTAAGACGTGACGAAATAAGAAACTAGTTTCTTAAACACTATGTAAAGAAAATTATTAAATCTTGTCAAAGAATATAATATGACGATTCGCGTACTCTCGCATACGCTCTAGTACTTCTCTTATCAGATTATACTAAACGATTGTAAACATGCTGCTATCAATACATAAATGCCTACATGTTTAATATTAAATGCTACTAATATCTTATCTTCAATTTAATTGCAATGATCTTGACCATGCTTTACATTAATATATTTCTAGTTTTTTGTACATTTCTTGCTTTAATTAATTATTTTGGCACGAAAATAATTAATTTCTAACAAGCTCTTAGTAATTTAATTTACCAATATATACGATTTTTCTTTTTAGTAAATCATCTTATAATAATGTCAATCATGTCTAAAGAATATTAAAATGGTTTTATAAGAAGGTCCATTATGTTGTTTGTTGATATTATTTTAACGAAGAAACTAAATACCTACGTATCTACAAAGATAGCGAATGTCCTCCGAATTTGAATCAATCACTTTAATTGTATACTTATTATATGAACATTCAGACATGCTACATTATATACACTAAATTCTAGTATATATATCAGAGTGCAGAAGCAGAGCCAATTATCGCATAGATTTAATCTCGTAACCACATTAAATTTTAAAACTATTTCCTTTTTGACTTTATTTCTAAGCGCGATCATAATCCAATGCATGCTTATATCCAAAGGTCTATCACGAATATTTCACTAAATATCTCTAATAACTATGCATAATTTACTAAATAGATTCTACCCTCCCGGTAGCAACTGCATCATGTTTAAATTGCTTTATTTAGTTCAACGTATGGATAAGTCCTGTTGGACCGGCCGGCGCACCTAAATAGAAACCATAGGGACATTGCTCCCAATGAGTGTCTGATCCTTCGGTCTTACTCTGAAGTGCCTTATTGGTTCCATGTTCCACGCATCTATTTTAAGTCTACCAGAGATGGGGCTGGCTGTAATTGATACCACATCCTGATACATATTTATTTGATGATATCATTATCATTGGCTACAGATACCGATCATTTATCGAAGGAAAAAATCGTAAGTCCATGAGAAAATGCAACGATAGCATCTTTCATGTTTCGTGTTAAGCTTTTATAGTGACAGGTTTTAATTGAAATAAGAGGTCAAGGTATTTTCAAACGTTTTCCATACTTTTTGAAATAGGTATTCTTTTGCTGTAGATTTTAAAGATAACGTGCGATTATTTCTAATCCAACATCATTTTTGGTTAATGTGATCAAAATATAAGAAAAATCTTTAATATATTATTCCCATATTAATCTCGAACAAATATAAAATAGCATAAATGGAAAGAATGTTATTCAATATTATCAATAAAGGACGGAAATTAGTGATTACATAATAGGGGAATGTAACGGTTTTGGGATGCAAACGTTTGAACATTACAGCCCCTACATAACTGACGCCATCGGTAGTTTTATTTGAAATTTTATTTCTGTCGCGCTATTTCGGACTAGAACGCGGACAGAATGTAGTCTTGTCTGCAAGGAGCTTTGTAAAGGCCCACGCAGAACGCACTGAGACATGTGAATAATTCAGGAGATAGGAATGCATTATGCTTTGTTCATTTCCTGCGAACATGGGCGTAACGGCATTAGGTAAACAAAATACGTTGACCCATGAAGCATGATAATGGGACATCATATTTAAAGTAGGAAGATATCCGTGCAATGAGACCTAACCCTTCGCCTTAACACAATAGGGACTTAAAATGGTTGGGTTAAAGTAGATAAACTAAATAAAAGAACAATCCTTTTAAAATCCTTGATGCCGATGAATTGGCTTTTAACATGAAGGATGTGAAGAATGAAAACCTGTGTGTATAAAGACTCTTAACACGGATAGCTTCCTATATCCGTGTAATGAGACCTAACCCTTTGCATCAAGGCAATGGGGACTTAGAATAGATTAGCTTACGTAAATAATCTAAATAAGAGAACAATCCATTTAAAAGCTTTGATGCCGGTGATTAATTGGCTTAGCTTTTAATATAAGTGATGTGACGAATGAAAACTTTTATAAAAAAAGTGAATCTTTATAAAGCAACCCGAAAAATATTTTTATTACGTTATGAAATTTTAAATATTGCGTTGCAGGATGACCATTCTGTATGCAACGGATTGACAAAAAATACATCATTTAGTTAGAAATGCGGCGTATGCGCATACGAAGCGCCAAGATTGTAAATTAGCGAACACGTGCCAATATATTTAATACTAGTGGGTAGTGGGTTCTCCGCGACGTCACCAGTAGACCAAACTGCGCACTTCCTTGCATCCAAAAAGCCACCAACAGCATACGCTACATTAAAATCCAGATTTATGTTTATTCCGGTGATACTTTATTTTCGATATTTACGTCGTTGGCACTTGGATTTAGATTGGATATGCGTGTTCAGTTATAATTTTGATGTTTCGTTTGCGTGGCTTACAGCATTAGGAACTTTGTTGTAACAGAAAGGTAATATTCAGTGCTTTATTGCAAAATGGTTTAATTCCTATAATATTTCATCCTCAAATAAATGTAATAAGACGAATATATGTCTGATTTACTTTTGTTCTTTTTTACTCTCTTTAATATGGGTTGCATGGAGATCACCCTTAAGTGATAAGGTCGCCTGTTACTTATATTGTATCAAAGCTAATTTTAATTAGTAAATTGTAACAAAGTGTGAATAAATAAAATAAATAAGTCAACAAAAACAAAAAGGCTTGATACAATTTAACAGTCTACACACGTTCGGAAAGGAATAAATGAAATTGGCCTAATTCGTTCCTTTTTACAGAGGTGTTGAAGTCGTGCTCAAATAACAAATTGAACATATTGAGACTAGAATTAATATTAATATCCATTGAAGTGATTTCTAAGAGTATTATTTTAATCCTTCTTAATAATGACTATGAATATACATTGGGTATGTATGTACAATTTACTTACGTCAAAATAATATTTGTTCAGATCGAGCATGGGTAACTTTAGCCACCAACGACTCGTATGGTCTGGGAGCGCTGGTACTGGCGCACTCCTTGCGTCGAGTAGGTTCCACTTATCCAGCTGTTGTCCTCATCACACCTTCAGTTACTGATGCTATGAGGTATGTCAACCCTTCGTTTATTTAAAATTTATAATCTATACTAATATTATAAAGAAGTAAAGTTTGTGTATTTGTAAAATTGTCAGGGGTAATCTCGGGATCTACTGAACCTATTTTAAAAATTCTTTCACCAATAAAAAGCCACATTATTGCGGAGTGTCATAGGCTATATATACAAAAAAGGCCGAAAGGCCGAAAAGCATAATATACATTATGCCCAACGAAGTGGGAACGGGTCAGCTAGTACCTAATAAAAATTTAAATCAAAATCAGAATTGTGTGACGCAATTCAATTTATTTTGAGGTATCTACTATAATATAAATGGCCATCTTAAACTTATTTTGAGACCAATTGAGAAATTTCTATCGATCCGTTATAAATACTGGAAGGAATTATAATAAACTAATATATGTTTCAATGCTATGACGTTTTACATCTATAAAACATTACATCACTGGAAATCTGTTCCGTTCTAAAATAGTAAACAAGACGTAATGTTTTTACTGGCAGAATTTAACTATCATAAGACAGGATAATGCACATATCAATAAATTATATCAGTGTGTACGTGATTTATGTGTTCAGGAAACTGTTTGATGGTATGTTTTAATTACTTTTTATTTAAATATTTTTAATATAAAACATTTTAAGGCTAGGTCAAAAACATTGAATGCCGAGGTCCTGTAGCAACGTATTGTGCATTGGAAATACCGCAGTCTTATATAATATAGCACCATCTTCCACAATTTGGTCTTCGGACCCACCTATCCATTTAACTGAATATAGACATGTACGGCAAGTGACTTTCTGTTCTTGACGGTCTATATTTGGGAGACATCTCCAACGTATACCTAAGAACAAATAAATACTTAAAGGCAAACGTCGTCAAAGAACTGTTACTTATAATCAATATTTATTTAGTAAAGAGGAAAGCTTACTTTGAAAATTATTCACAGAGACCGTCTACGAGCGATATTTGCTGAAGTAATAACAGTGGATGTATTAGACTCGCAAGATGCCACACATTTAGCACTTTTGCAGCGGCCAGAACTAGGCATCACCTTCACAAAAATACATTGCTGGAACTTGACGCAGTATGAGAGATGCGTCTTTCTCGATGCTGATATCCTGGTAAGTCATATTCTAAGGTAGTCTATGTTCGTTATTTTTATATAAAAAATAATAATTATAATTTAAAATAAAGTTGGCAAGCTTGTCACGTTCACACATTGGGTAATATAATCTGTGCACCGATTTTGAACAATTTTTCCCCAATAAAATTTAGTATAACTTCCCTTTACTTAATTTTTCGATATAGGTACATTTCCAATAGTTCTTATTTTATGTATTAAATTTAATACAATCGCTAACAGAAATTATCTTTGCAGAAATAGCTAATTAATCAATTGCCACGCTGTTTTAGAATGAAATAAACTTTGATAATAAAGCACAGATAATCCTGTTATCGATTAAATTAGAAAATAGTTATTTATTCTATACACTATTAGCTAGGTAATGTAGGTATGCAATAATTTTATAATTGATTGTGGTAGTGTTGTTTTCAACAACAAACAAAGCTTGTTTAAAAGTAACTTTTTGTTTTTATCGCTCACAAAAAGTAAGTTTGGAGTATCAAAGTGCAATTAAGATAACGGAGTGCGCTGGGTTAACTTTTATGAAAGTTTAATTATTTTTAGAATCTATAAAACAGATATATTTGTTATTGTTTTAAAAACATGTTTAAATCGATATTAAAAGTTACGAAACATGTTTCCATGGAACACCAAGTGTTAGACGAAATTCAGAAAGTTTGCTTGCAAGAGATCGAAATGTTTGGTATAACAGCACATTAAAACCTCGCTTTTAGCAATTAATACGCGATCGACAGCGGTACCGTCATAAAATCTATTTCTACTGTAATTGTTTACGATAAGAAAGTCAATGTTAGCGGATGCGAACAGTAACACGAGATGCGACGAATAGCCCTGTCCCAAATATTTTTTTCTAAATATTTTGAGCGCGTGCCAAATCTCATAATACTACTTTTCACACTATCTCTTTACCCCACCTCGTAATAAAAAATCGCATGTCCACCGTTTTTATTGATGGCTCATAAATGATGTTATACAATTATCGAATGATACATGAATGTAATGTCTTATTAAATAATGGAGATAGCGTCTGGTGGGCCATTCAGTATGGAACTCAGTTTTTATCGCGGGTTATTATGTCAACTAAAGTTTCGATAAGTAGAATCGATAAATATTTTGAGAATGTATCACGTGTATTGTACAAGGTACGTCGTGTCGCGACGACATTTAATTAATGCAAATAATTCTGCAATTATTGTAATTATTTACTCGTTAAATGTAGTAGTAAATTATTTACGTGAATTACATATTTTGCGTTATAATGAACTTGAGAAAAAAGGAATAGTTCTCTTTTTTCACTCAGACGATAAGAATTAGATAATATGTTTATGGCTTTACGATATTCTAATCTATCTGTATTTGCTCGAATTAGAAGGTGACAAACGAGTTTCGTGTGAAAACTGTGTGGATTGTAGACTTCATTAAAATTTAAATTACGAGGAATTTTAATAAGATAGTACCGATATATATATTTATATACGAGTATAGAACACCACACGGGTTTCTTACATTCTCTTGCTGCTCCGTTGAATTTTTTTCATAGACATGGTAACAACTATAATATGTAACAGTAGAGGTATGAATGCATGTAAAGGCGAGCTGGTTTCCACAACTCGACGACCAATGACCTATTTTGCGTGGAGTTAACACTGTAATAATTATCAACCAGGTGGTCCAAAACTGCGATGAGCTATTCGAAAGGGAGGAACTGTCAGCTGCCCCGGACGTGGGCTGGCCAGACTGCTTCAACTCCGGCGTCTTCGTGTTCCAACCCTCAGCAGACACCTTCAGCAGATTGGTCACATTCGGGCAGGAACGCGGCAGTTTTGATGGTATGCGATGAGTCAGATTTAAGTGGATAGTTTAGTTTAGTGGTTTATTTTAGGGAATAGGACATTTTGAACTGCTATGGATATGGAAGTGGCTTGAGCAACGCGCCTTAAGTAAATTGGTTTAGGAATGAACGTGTCAATCGCGTTTGCTATTGTGGTGTCTTTCAAGATAAAAAAAAAACTATCGCCTACTTCAGATACAAAAAGACATGATTCTACTGCTAAGAGATTACTGCTATTGGGTTCCTAGGATGTGTATCTAATTTCCAGTCAAATGCTTTGCTGTTTGTTTTGTACTTTATTGTTACTCACAGCAAAAATAGTCAATCAATCATTTAACCCATCTAAACTTCCTGAAATTTAATCCTCAATTATAAATAACTCATCTTAATAAAATCCTTCTTGAAGATGTTATAATGATACAATCATTTTGAACTACCAATACCATTTAACACACAATGGTTTATGCTTATGCCGCAAATTTTTCCAACTTCGTTCTAATCTAATTACAGGTGGTGACCAAGGGCTACTAAATTCATTTTTCTCCAGCTGGTCTACGGACGGCAGCAAGCGCCTGCCATTCCTATACAATGTCACGTCGGCTGCTTTCTACTCGTACTTGCCCGCGTTAAAGCAGTAAGTTTTATTCGCATATTTTGTATAAAAATCTTAGACAAAATTGCATATGAATTCAATTTAATTGTTTTTTTATCATAATCAGTCTATGTGACTTATATGGCTACTTACTATGGGCCCATATGATGTAATAGGTGTAGTAAGTAAAGTTATGAACACATAAAACACTTGAACATCTCAATATCAACTATTAATTAAATTTCATTCCAAATGAGTTAAAATTACAATTCCCAACTCTCACTAGTAAAGTAAATTGCGAAAGGTTGGAAAAAACTAGGCTCTTTATCACGCTGGTTGCACCTTTTCACACGATAACCTGATGGGCGCGATTTTCATCAGATATGAAACTCGTTTTTATTACTGTCGCCAATGTATTATACTACGTTATATTCTGTTTTAATCAATTTAAAAATCTAAGAAAACTCTGAGGGCTTCTTCTTTTCTTCCTAGTTTATTAAGGTACTGGTATCTTTCCTTATTTAAATATTAACTTGGAACATCCATTTACTTGTACGTTAATATCATCTGGAGAAAATGACCCAACTCTTTCTACTATAATTTCAGCTACGGGCAAGATTTGAAAATCATTCACTTCATCGGTCCAGCCAAACCCTGGCTACAGCACTATAACTTCGCAACTCAAAGTGTAGACGCTCCGGAACATTTGAAGGGATTCCTCCAACTGTGGTGGGATCTCTTCACGTCCCAAGTTCACATTCAGCTAGATGAGTCTATGGTAAGTCAGTTTGATGTATTTTTCTAAAATAGCGTTAAGATTTTTAGGAAGGTAGTTGCAAATAACTAGGTCT
>JADANM010006098.1:8465238-8485615 GCA_026213755.1 Eurema hecabe
GAAATTTACCGCTTTGCAAAAGTACGAGTAAACATTGCAGTTCATTGCTGCCATTAATTTGAACATTTGCTTAAAAATGCAGGTTAAAAATATTTTCGAAAATCGTTCACTCGTATTTTTATGAAGCGGTCACTTTTTGCAATTTGAATACTAATCACGGCTTGATAAAAGCTTTCTGCACTGATACACGTGCGTGAAGCTTTTTCAAAGCGATGCATGCAACCGATTTGTTTGTACCTTTAATTAATAGGCTGATGTGGGAGAAACTCCAGCTCATCAGATAAATAGCGAGACACCCACAGCCCTGCATCAAGATTATTTTGAGCAAATGTTGGATTTAGACCAGCCCACGTACCAACCTACATTGGATCCTACATCTGAATTTCCTTGGCATCACCCGGACAAACAAATTATAGAACATGAGTCAAATGAGCCAGCCAGTTACACTCATGAATTTTTCGATCCATGGGATTCCTACAGAGGAAATATTCTATCACATCAAGAAAATCCAAAGACAGAACCAGAGATAGAGCAATTTCATGAAGGCAGCAAACATGTTTGGGATAATATACATCCGCAGTACAATTCAACAAACACTTATGCATATGATCATAATTCACAGAGTTATCATACACCGCATTACGAGGACAATCACAATTGGAACTACGATAATGATAGTTTCAACTTCCAACACAATTATGAACCTGAGCATGAAACCCGTGAACACCAAGAAAATACATCAGCCCACAAACACATCCAACATACCCCACATAATACTTCATCTCATAACGAACACCAAACCAAACATCATACAAATCACGACACATTTAGTAAACAAGAGCCTCCAAACGAAAACAATCACAATGAAAACAATTACTATCATCGAACAGACCAACATTTAACACAAGCGGAATACCCACTGAAAAAACCAATACACCATGTATATTGCGTTCATATGGATTATGTAAATCCCGTGCTTCGGAAAAGCGCACACATTGGGCTATCCAACGGTGGTGATGAATTAGATGAATACTATGATGATGTCAGACCGAGGCACCCTTACGATGGTTTCTATCTAAGGCATAAAGCAACTATAGATTCCCGAGGTAAAAAAATATGCACGCACCAAGTACCTCTAATCACACGTTCTCCATCGCCAGAAATAGAGGAATACGAAGATGTCCAAGAACCCCTAGAAAATGGTTATTATTCAGAAGAAGAGAATGATGTAAGTCATTTATCTTTTAAAGGGTTTTTTAAACGGATGTAGGTAAAGTACATTTTTGTATATCCACATTGTTCGAGTATTAAAATACCTGTAGTATGATACTATCTATTATAAAATGTTTGCACTTTATTTGCTGTTGCCTGCTTTCGACTAGTCGCATGTTGTAGTTTTCTTTATTAACTTATATTAATATGTAATTATTACTTAACAAAATATTTAAACATTCCGTCATTTTAAAATTCTTTGTTTAGTTTATATTAATTTGAATTTTATATTTTCAGACTGGTGTAGCTGGAAACTTAGCGCGAGTACAACCTGGCATACCATTGCAACACGAAGCAATTGATGAGCTTACAAGGCGCCAAGGCTGGGAGTCTGGCAATATTGATTACATGGGCGCCGACTCTTTTGCCAATATTTGGGCAAAAATTTCCGAAACATTAAACCAGGGCTCGTCGTCTCCACCTAAACAGCCATCACCTCCCAAAGAAACTCCTCAGGTCTCCGAAGAAAAAGCAAAGGACGCCGTGGAAGAATTAGCAGAAAAAGTAGCCGTCGCATCCATATCGGAACCCTCCGATATACCAGTGCCAGTGATCGAAGCAGCTAAAGCCGCAGGTAAACCAAGTGAATCTCCCGTAACAGCCATAGAAGTTCCTGAAATTAGTCCAGTCCCCGTTTCTCAATTAGAGTCTAAGGTTTTAGAAGCTGAAGAAAAAATTTGTCAGGCGCCTAATGAGACAGTGGCAGCCGTTGAAGTATCTCCATCGCATGACGTCCCTAAAGACTCAACTGAATTGACTAAAGTTGAGCCCGAAACCCCAGTAACTGAAGCAGATGCCGCGCCGTCAGCAGACCTGCCCGATACGCCTTCAGAGCCTACAGAATCTACTCAAGTGCACGAAGTACCCACGCATGACAATGATGCACCTAAACCTGATTCGATTTCAGAGAAACCAGTCGATGTGCATGCAGTTGAACCCATATCCGAAACCCCCATTGAACCTCAACCAGAGCTAGTCGTAGTCCCAGAGACTGCATCTGAAGTATCCATTGTTGCCCCTCAAGAGGAACCTATCGCGCCCCTCAGTGATGTCCATGAGTCAAAACCGGCGGAAATATCGAGTGTTGCTGAAAGTGAACCTGCCGTGCCTGAATCAAAGCCTGAAGTGTCCGTTCCTAGTGACGTGCATGAACCAGTGCCTGTGTCAGAAGTTCCTATTGTTGATCAACCTCCAGTTGTGCCTGAATCAAAACCTTTAGAACCTGAAACAAATATGCCGCTCGAACCATCTGTAGAGGCGATCCAAGTATCCCAAGTTGTTTCCCCTGTCGAAACACCTCAGTCGGAAACTATTTCGGCGCCGCCTGCACCCACACAGGAGCAATCTCCAGACAAAAAGGAGGCTCCCGTTTCAGATAGCCCTCCCCTAGCCAACACTCCATCTCAGGAAGAAATACCGAGTGCCACTGCCGCCAAATGTGAGTAGCACCGCATACATAGCGCCGTGAACGGCTTACGAACGGCTTTGCATTCGATTTCACCGAGTTAATTTTGCAGTTTTCATTCTTAACTAATATTTTTGTTGTCGTTTCACGGATATTACCTGTACAGTTGCTCGATCCGTGGGACGATTTAAATTCTTTTGTGCCGTTTTGTGTTTTTATTTTGGTTTTATGTTACTTTACTGAGCATACGTTTCAAAATTTCGTTATTTCACCCAGCTCTCGAGGAGGCAGCCCAAGAGACGCGGCTTTGATACAGGTAATGACAATCCACTTGGGCACAACACAATATTGCTATCATGCCATCTTCCATTCGCTCATAATTTAAGTCTGATTCCAGCTTTAAATATTTGTACCATCGAGAACATTAAAAACGTCATTTAATTTAAATCCATGCGTCCCTGAAATAACTTTAAATATCTACGTATAATTGGCAGATGTTGGGTAGCGTCCAAGTGAATGCAAAATGTAGGTGCGGTCAATGTCATCATTCAACGATTCTAATTTTGTGATATGACTTATTTTTACAACAGAGTAAAAGTAATAGTAAGGTACCGGAAGATGTTTTGGATGAAGACAGAAATGACACTGTAAATGTTTCTTTGTAAACTATCTATCTAACTAACACATTTCTTACTTATAATTTGACTTTTCGCTTCCCATTTTCTCATAAATCAGTAACAAGGAAATTTAAAATTTTTCACTTGTGCTTTCATTTTTTTATATGAAATTATAATTTATTAAAAAGGTTGAACTCTTTTATAATTTCCTTGTTCCAGCTACTCTATGCGCCGATTTCAAGTCTGACTAATCGCTTGCAGTATTAACACTTTGCTATGTTTTCCCTCGACTTGTTCCAGGCCCTAACCGAGCTTGCTCTCTAATGTGACCGCGATACTAACGCCAAGACTAACGTAAAGAGAGTATAAAGGCGGGACATTTGTGTAGCGGAGGAGCGTCGCAAGCCGGCGGGGAAGCTGGAGCTGAGGGTACCCGCGGCCGCCGACCCGCTGCCCACGCCCGACAGCGAGTTCGAGGACGCGGCAGCTCTCGCGCAGAGCATCATCGCGAGTGAGCTCCGCTCGCCCGCGCCGCCCACACCCCCCACACCGCCCGCACCCTCCACGCCCCCCGCACCCCAGACACCCGCGTCCCCGCCAGCAGCCGTCTCACTCTCCCAGATAGGCGTCAAACCGAAACCGAAACCGAGCACCGCCGCACAAATCGAATCATCCGTCACGGAACCCAAAAAGAAAGTAGTCAAGAAGGCGTCGAAAAAAGACGGCGCCCCCAGTGGTGAAGCGCCCGTGCCTCCTCCGCGCAAGAAGGAAAAGAAACCTAAAGATAAATAATCGTTCGCCACGCTTATAGTTCCTGTGCCATATTATATCTATCCTTATTCGCGTATTTAATTTGTGTATCGTAACACTTTCATATGTTAGATTAATTTTATAACTCGCAACACGTCCATAGTAATCGTTTTATCGAATATGATGTATTCTATTTTAATATGAAAATGATATTTACCAGTGATTGCTGTTTTTTATAAAGTGATTAACAATGAATGTATGAGACGTACCTATTTATTGAATTAAAATATATGAATTTTTTATATTAAAGTTTATTTTCCAATTAGTGTGGTCGTTATTTTTTGTATTTATCGAAATTATTATATCAATTATTTTAGTTCTGCAATTTCTGCATGACTATTCCCTTGGATGACTATGGCCTATGTCTATGATTACATAGTAATAAACTAAGCCTTATCATAAATCGTTATTTTGGAGATTTTGAACAATGTATACAGTATCGATTTAACCAAACTAACAGTTATTGTTTTACTTGGCACTTCTAATTGAGTAACCTCTTTTTTTTGAAGTCGGTTAAAAATAAAAAATTCTTGCAATTATTAAAATCAACCTTTGTCATATCCCAAGATATAAATTGTATCCGTTGACTGTACCAGTTTCTATGAAAATATATTTAGTTCAGTCCTGGTGAAAGTATTGGGTCATCCCGGTACCTTATAAAATTGATTTATGGAATTGACAAAATATGTCTGTAAGTTGTAACTGATTTGTGTACGCCTTCAAGGTGACATCTACTTTATAATCTTGAAATTAATGCTATACACTTCCATTAGTTACGTCACGAACTTGAAGATGGCAGTGCAAAAAGCTACGATAATGCGCCATCTGTTGAATTTCTTTCGTATCACTATAACTGTGAAGGCAACGTAAAAATACTAACAAGCCCAGCCTGACAGCAGGACAGGCAACGTAAAATATTATACGAGACAGGCGGAGTAATAATATTCTATGCAGGCAACTGTCGAATGGCGATAGCCGACAGGCGGCAGCCCTACAAGCGTGAAGCGAACCAGTTTTGTTTCGATTACGGTACGGGGAGGTTGTGTCAATATTTTTGAGAGCAAAACAATTTGATTATGATTGTTTACAATCGTAATTCGTTCGAGTAACATTGTAAAATAGACTTTTCATTAATAAAGTTCAAGACTTTTGATCTTAAACACTACTAAAACGTGGTTCGCGTTAGTTTTCTATCGAATTTGTTCGTTTTATTCGTGTGTATCTTGTATCGGAGAGAACTTGATGTTGGACGGTGGATGAAAATGTGAAACAAAATGTGCCGGTGATTGTTTATAACATATCGAGGACCGAATTTACAAAACTGTACATAAAATACAGAACGATGAGGTGGTTTGTGTTGTTACTGTTGTTGCCAGCGTGCTTCGCACATTTAAATGTCTACCTCAGCAGTGCAGAAGTGTGGAGACTCTTAGGTAAGTACCTAGTATTTGATACTAATCACAAGATTATAATTTGGCTGTTAATTACTGATTATTACATCAATTAATTAAATCCCTAACCTATCCCTTCATTAAACTTCATTTAAAGAATAACTATAGTTATATAGTGCATAGTGCATACACAAAATAGTGTCCGACCTATCCTAAACACAACTTCATAATATACAATATTACGTATTGTCTCCACAAAAGAATTATAAAAACATTAATATTATTAATAATTTTTGTTCCCGGTGTATTGAGCATACAAAAATTGTAACTTTCGTATCTCAGTTCCTTTGTAAACACAAATTCAAGCTAATGTATACAAAAAAATTTACCTGCTTAGCGAAAATACTTTTTCTACCGCACTCCGATGTGTGGTGCATTTCTTATCAGTAGAGATTATGATAAATCGATATCATTATGATAAAACGGTCAGAATCAGAACTGTTTACATGTTTATTAAAAATGTTAATGATTTTGTTTCCTAGATATAAGTAGGTATGTAATTAATTATATAATAAAGGTAGTAGTAGTTGTGTTTAAAGATGACAATTGATAAGAGATTTATTATTAAAGATATTAGTAATGATTTTATTATTACACCTCGATATTCAGTCTCTAAATTATACAATATCTGTAAGTCTCGTAAACAATATAATAAAAAAGAAAAGAAGCGAAAATACTAGTTCATAATATAGTAGCAATTTGCTCACACATTGGTTGATAAATTCACACAATTGTAGGAACGATTTAAATTTATCAAAATAGTACAAAAATACAATATGCCCACATTTCAAAATATTCGTGATTTTATCTAATTTTATGGCAATTTCAAATGAATAGCGAACCCAACTTTAATCCTATTATGAAAGGCGACAGAGCTGTCCTTCTTAAAATATGGGCAAAAGGTGATAATTTACAATAGCTATTGTGAATAATCCTATTTTGTATGTATGTAGTAGTTGGAACTGAACTAACACATACTTAGTGTAAACTTGTACTGTCTACATGATGGTATAAAATATTTCGTAACTAACGTAGGTTTCACTCTCGTAATTTTCGTTCCCGGGGCAATACCGGGATAAGTAATATCCCATGTGTTAATCCACGGTCTAATCTAACTGCACACCAAATTTTACCCCAATCCATTCAGAAGTTTTTGCTATCCATATTTATTTATGCTATTTATAATATTAGTAAGAGGTAAATCAATTGAATAGAAGCTATAACAATAAACTACCTGGTCTAAAATCTAAATGTAAAACACTAACATTGCTAGAAGCTAAAATGTTCAAAATAATTTGTCTTAATAGCTCGACGATCTACTTTCGTGAGCCCAGGTAAAACAAAACAATAGATAAGAATAGTTTTGTATAATCTATTGTCAAGCTGTGGACTCAGAAATCTTTGTCACAACGAGCATGCCATCCGTTAATTGTTCCTGGTCAAAAAATTTGAATTTAAATTTAACAATGAGAAGGACGATGTCCTCTTGTCGTCGTAACAAAGACAACTCTTCGGCTTTACTACCAACTCACAAATTGCACCAATAAATCTTCGAGAGAAGTGATTTAGTTTAAATAGGTTCCTAAATTATCCAATGCGTTCGTTTTCTGAAGTATTTATTGTTTATTATAGAACGATGAAAATAATTTTAGTTTTCTTAACTAAAATTATTTTTATTTTGTATAAGATCTTTCTAAGAAGGAAGTTCGCATGTATTTTCAATTAAATAATATAATAGGAGTGGGTATATACCTTTATAGTGTTAGTATTAATTACTTATTTATAATTTACTTCTTAAATTTCTTATACACGTTCCAGCATTTTTATATTTAAACTTAAATCATAACCTAAGTTTGTATACCCGTAACCCGGTTGCATTGGTTCCCGGTAGTCGTTTGTTACAATATGACGTTTATGGAGATGCTATAGTCCAATTGAATAAATTTGTCGTATAATACTTTCTAGGGGAGACAACTACCTATTGCATTTTATGCCGATCAAACCCTGAAGGTGGTATTTGGGTTTTACGATGTGTGGAGACAGTTGTTTAGCATTTGATCAACAATAAGTAAAAATAAAGCAATAAAAAGATCCAATAACAATTCGCTATTAAATATTTAGTCTCGTCTTAAGCACGAAAAAGAAATACTATGTATTATCTGAAACGTCAAATATATTAAGTCGGCAACCCATTCCAGAGTTGTCAAGCTCTGCGAGTGTTCATGGGCGGCGATGACCACTTACCATGAGGTGACTCGCCTGCCCGTTTGCCCCCTATATTATAAAAAAAAATATTATCTCTATTCAACTACGTTACATATAGCAACACTTGAGTCGTCACAAAATTACAAACCAATTGTTCCACTACTCGGAAAAGAGACTATAGACTGTTAGTTGCTCTTAAAAATTAAAAGTTCTCAGTTGTTGCAATAAATAAAGAAATACGATCGGAATTGCCCGCCTATTTCCCCATAATTTCTCGGTTCATGGCCATAGAGAAGCTGATAAGAGCATTGCTGACTCGGTACCGGCCATATTTATGGAGAACTATCACTATCGTTCATCTGAATGCTTACGTTTGGCGCCGGAGTCATTTTATATTTTTCATATTTATTTGTACGATATTATTAGGAATTATTACAGTTGTAACATCCAAAAAATCAAATGATTAAGTAATTAAATGAAGTTAGATGCCTAAGTAGCGTTTGACATTTTAAGTATAAAGTTTTTTTTTTTTTTTTTTTATAATATGAAGAGGGGAGACGAGCTGAACGCACTTATGATGGTAAGAGTAACGCCAGCCCATAGCCAATGCAGTGCTACCCGGAACTTTGCTATAAAGCCCAACTCCGGGCGGGTGCACTACACCGACGCTCCCCACTTTGAGTCATCAGATGCTAAGACTCATTGGCCCAGTAATCTCGCTGGCTACAGTGCCCTTCAGACCGGAGCACAGTGACATTCGCACATCACTGTTCAGGCGGTAGAATGTCTGGCACTGTGGGGGTACCCACCCAGTCGGTCTCCTGCGAAAGAGACCTACCCCCGGTAGGTTAATAATTAAGTTAAGTTTAATAGGTATTTCATGTAGTTAATATATATAGTTAATATCTCTTATAAATACAGTAAATCATTTAAAAAGTTTTATTTGAGTAGGTGCTAAGTTCTCAGTTAAAGTCTCAACTTACCACACAAAAAATATATTATATAGGTAAATGTATTGCATAGAATCAGTTGCAATGCGTATGAATTTGTGCGAAATAATATATATCGGCATTACTCGTAACAAATTATCGATAATGAAGCAGTAGAAACCGCAATTGGAAATTCTGAACCGCAAAACTGATTTCTGAATCAATTACAGTCGAGATAGATCGTAGTTCGTCTACCTTTAAGATTGGAACAGAGATATTCTACAACAAATTGTGTCTATCCAACTTAGAGAAGTTTTTTTCAATGCAATCAACTAAAAATTCTTCTACAAAACATTTAGGCTTCGTGTGTACTTATATATAAGCGTGTATTTAAATAGATCTTCTACTTGAATTACTCTATCTATTAAAAATGTATGTAAAGACATTCCTAACTATAGCAAATAAAAATTGCATCAACATTCGTGGCGTACTTTTAAAGATCAAACTACATACGCTTAGGGACTTTGACAATAATAATCGAATTTGTTAAAAACTATGCAGTGATATGATTATAATTAGGATCTAGTCTTCAATTTAATGTAATTCTAAGAGACACATTGAAATTGAATTCAATTTATTTCTTAACAAAAACTTCACGTCAAGCATCTGTAGGTAAGGTGATATTTTTAACAGTTTTCGGTTTCTTGGGAGGTAATAATTAAAAAAAATGTGTAACTTAATACGAATGTGGTATAAGGTTTCGTCTAGACACGGTAACCTCTTCGCACGGTAACATCCGTTGTTTGTCCTATAAACTTATATACGAGATTATAACGTTACTTATATTCTTAAAAACTTAGTTCTTCTGTAAAACCTAACTGATATAAAATTTGATTGGTAAGGTATATAGAGTAAAATGAATGTTAATTTGTTAATTTCTCACACAGAAACTACTTAAAGGATCTGACAGAAATTTGGTAGGCATTTAGATTAGACCTTGTATTATCACATTAAATACCATTTACTCCGGTGTTGCTATGGCCTATGGGGGACCTATAGGGACTGGGAGCAATACGGCTAAAACAGCTTAGCGCAGCCGTCGTAAAGACGAAATAGGTCCGTAAAATCGTCACAAAAACCTCTTATCATTCAAAGTAATTTTTTGCCGTCCAAATAGACCATTAAAATATTTAAGTTTTGTTATCTCGTCTATCCTAATTTCCCCGACCTATACCAATATCACTGTGTACCAACGAGATAAACTTCGTTAAGTTTATTTAAGAGATTGAATAAAACGCGACCGAAATAGAGTTTATTGTTATTTTAATAAATACTATTAACGAAGTTCTCCTCTCCAT
Source organism: Eurema hecabe (assembly GCA_026213755.1). NCBI lineage: Eukaryota > Metazoa > Arthropoda > Insecta > Lepidoptera > Pieridae > Terias > Terias hecabe. Next base: position 8,475,286 of record JADANM010006098.1, read on the forward strand.
ACGTATCTCGTCCCCTCTCGCTAAGAGAATTAACAATGAAATAGTTCAATAGCGTTGATTCTATGTAAATATGGGCGAGTGTAAACTATTTTTTATGTAAATAATGTCACAGTGACATGGAGAGGCTCCTAAATAAATGAAATTTCACGGACGCTGGGCGTTTTTAATCCACCCCGTGATATGTCATCCCGTCAGGTGGCTCAAGTGGGATGATCTCGCGTGTTCTGAATAAAAACCCTAATTAGCCCAGTCGTGTATTTACATTTAGATAAGTCTTTCATATAATTTTATTATTATGATTCTTACGTGGGCGATATACTTAATGACATGTTTGTGTTGTGTAGAAACGAATCCTGCTTATTTTTAGTAGCGTAAAATTCAACCGATCGACTGTCACGAAAGTCTTTAGTTTAATGTTAAATTTATGAGGAATATAGCTCTCTCAGGGTAAACAAACTTGAGAACTCTCTTGAGATGAAACATTGACCTCTCAAACTTGACCACTTCATAACAAGCATAAGCCATAGATACGATATTAGGATCCAAGAAGATACAATCGTACCTTTGTACCGCTATTACCTTACACAGCAACGTATGCACGTGGCGGTATTAATTAAATATCGAGCGGATACAGCACGTCGTACGTACAGCAGAAACAATCTAGTTAAGTTAAAAGCACTTAAAGGCACACGCAGACGGAAATAGCATTAGTATGGAAGCTATGGCTACGGGATTATGCCTGTTACATGAATATGCAACTCCTTTTCAATTAGGTACAGCGTTGTAGTAACAGCAATTGTAGTGGAGCGCGTCGCAATCGCCAAGTGTACGATTGTTTATTAATTAATGCATCCGATGCTTTTATTTGAAGGGAACGTGATTCTATTACGTGCTTATAAGGTCCTTCTGATAGACTTTGTATAGCGTTTATGAATAGGAGAGAAAGTTTTTGTGATTTTGTACCTAAGAGATTCTTTACAACACGTTGTAGTTGTTATATATTTTAAATTTGATATCATATTCAATGGATGTGTTGTGACTTTTTGTAAAAAATATTCAAAATTCTTTAAGGGAATTTTGAAATTGAACCTCATAATATCAGCATAGTTAAAATAATGTACCGAAATATATTTTAATATATATAAATCTCGTGTCACAATGATTGTCCTCAATTGACTCCTAAACCACTTAACCGATTATAATAAAATTTGCACACCATGTGCAGTTTGATCCAACTTAAAAGATAGGATAGCTTACATCCCGGTATTGCCCGGGAACGGGAATTACGCGGGTAAAACCGCCGGGCACAGCTAGTAACTACATATATTTTTCAATCTTCAAGTTGTTCATACATTGTGCCATATAATTAGAATAATTGAACCTCCTTTTTAAATAAGCATAATAGCTTACGTCACTCCCATAAGGTAACGCAATAAGAAGCATTGAACTAGCCTGGACTCAATAAGGATATAGCAATGTGATTGTCAAGATTAGCTAACAATCTCACTTCTTTATTTGTAAAACAAGTCTATGTGTCAACAAAGAAAATAGTCATGAATAATGTACTAGGTACTGACGAGGTAAACTATAATAATGAAAAACCTTTTTTTCTGAATTACATAGGTTTAAAAAACGATGCTTCTCTCTGTTTTATTTAGTGAACAAAATTATTAAAATAAAATTGCAGTATGTAGTTGTTCATCATTAATAAACAATACCCTTAAAATAAGGCTTTTATTGTGCTTTAAAAGATCGGTTTAGTAGCAGCGAGAAATTTTAAACTCATAATCTAACAAACTTGACCTTTTTATACGATTAGTGTTGAATATTAAGGAGTATTATCATAGGTTCGCTCACAATTTGTATCAAGCTAACACAATTATCGTCGTTAACCCAAATAAGGCGACCGGTTACTAACTACTACTAAAACAACGCTCTGATTATTCCAGCTTTATAGATAAAGCTAGTCCCTGTATATAGGTATTCCGAAGTCCAAACCATGACTAAAACAAAGGCCTAATTGGGAACTAGATATTTCGAAACGTGATTAAACCTGGCCATTAGGAGAACGACGAGCGTATCCAGGTCACTCTGCAGCTGAATAAATAGATATTTATAAATAACGCGAAAGCTACAAGCGGCCAATTTGCTTATAATGCACTGGCATTTGTTAACTCGGAGAAATCCTATAAATACTGTTCGGTATGCCTATATAATTAGTACATATATCATTACATAGTATAAAACAAAATCGCTTTCTTCTGTCTGTCATTATTTATGCTTAAATCTTTGAAAGTACCCAACCGATATTCATGCGATTTTTCTATCAGTGTATTACAAACGAATAAATGTGAGTAATGAATTGAAAAATGAAAATATGTATTATATGATTATATTTTTCGAAAATTTTGCAGTTTTAAGTTAGGCAATTGTATTTAAAACAGATGCTCAATACAAGTCTTTCTAACGTATCAGCTCTATGTACAAAGTGTGAACAATAACTACCAATCTATCAACACTAACAATACATAGAGGTTCACTTTAAAACGGCTCCAGTGATCGATGGGTGGTTTTATTCGAGTAATAAGAGGTTGACGGCGCGCAGAGCCCTTGCAGCAATTTGCTCGGGAATGGATGGAGACGTCAACGCGACAAAAAGCTTCGATCGATCAGTGCGCGCGCGCCGGGAATTCGGTGCCGAACCTCGCGCCTAGCTTTTATTATTAAGCAAGCTGAGATTTAGATCTGTGTGTGTGTTTCAAGTCACATTGTATTACGTATTATTTTATATGAACAGTAAGTAGTATTGGTTAACGAAGAAAAAATAAACAGGCTTTGTAAAATGTTACATACGCAAAAAATACTTAAGTAGTTTTTAAGAACAAAAAATACTGGTTGTAATTTATTTCATTACCAGAGTTTATAATTTAAATAAAAGGCCGTTAATTTAAGTGTAGGTAAATATTTTTGACAAGAACGTTATGTAGGTATTACATATATACGAATGAACAAACTGTATATTGCACTTAAAATATTCCTAACAATACAAGATATCACAGCCATTTATAAAACACTTCTAGCCACAGCGTGCAGGAATTCAACAGATCTTTCCAATTTCAATAGTGTCAGAAATAATCACTTGTGAGAGCTCAGCGTCTCACGGGACGAAGGGAGTGAGACAATGGTTGTAGATAAAACACCATCAAGATGAACAGAGCCTACGCATTACTATCGCGTAGGAAAACATTGCACGAATGCTTTTCCCTTCGTAATTCAAGAGAAGGATCTCGAATATTGCTCGTTTCTTTACGTCACTTTAAGGGATTAATTAAAGAGTACCTTTCTCATGTTAGATAAAAAATGTTTTTAGAAAATCTTTTGAATTAACCTTTAGCAGAGCTCGTTTGAACTATGACCCCGAGATAAGCAGCAAACGGTCAGTTAACGGGTACGCTTTGTAACTGGCAGGCTGACGCCCGTCTGTCCATCATGTGCCACCGTTGACGTGTTAGTTGGAGCCAAGTTTTAAATCTGACAACCCCCTACCATGATCGATGATGCGCAAAGAACACCTACAGAAATAACTCGACAAACGTTCACGGTTCAACTTAATACTACTTTATTTTTGCTAGCACTTAAAATACAGCTCGTTTATGAGAAATTATTATCCCACGGTTAAACCGACGGTCGTTTTATTAAATCGTGGAGTGCTTTTGTCTCGGCGTCACCGCACGCCACATAAAAATATTAGGACTCCTGTTGTGTTGCCACACGACTAGTATTTCATTTACTGTCCGTGTTTATTCAAAGCTCAGAAATGTCCCATTAGGGATAACGCTACGACAATTTAGTTTTGTATGCGCTATAATTGAATAGGCGGATGGGAAGAGCCGCGTGGCCCTCGGTGTTAAAGCAGAGAAGTGTAAATAAAATATGTAATAAACTATTGTGTCGGTTTCACGCACATTATTGCGAGAGCGAACACTGTGTAATTTATGAGAGACATCACAGTAATAGCAGGCTTTACTCTCGTATTCGCGTGGTTTCCGTTACCTGAGCTTTATCTAAATTGTTGGATGCACTTACGAGAACTCAGAAATGGACGTCATAAGTTTTCGCCTCGTATCTCTTTCAGCCGTCAGATTCCATATGACGCATAACGGGCTTAGCTTGCGTTGCATAGTGTTTATATTTACATTTTACGACTAAGCAGATCACAATAATGTTGTAAGTAAAGCGAGAGGTAAATCGACGCGTAGGTAGGACCACACACGTGCCCCACCAGTTCCCCCTACGCAAATATCTGAGGCGTAACCGCGGCGGGTACGCACCGATCCCTCCTACTTGCTGCCCACAGTTATGTATACATTTTTGGTTAGCGCCTCCAACTCTAATCAGCTCTAAACACGATCCACCATTATCAATACCATTCTCTCCCTCGTTAACGGCACGATAACCTTAAGCACCTACTTACATAGATCGAAGTTTTTATTTGTCTCCACAATCAGTCGCAACTCGTTTCACGGAAGTCTAGGTAAACAGTATTACAACGATCGCGTATGAAATTAGAAAGCTGGTGGTCAAAAAGCTGAATGCGACGTTTCCAAAATATTTTACATTGAGCATTGTTATAATTAAGGAGCGTGAAATATGGCACCAGTCAATTGTGTGACAGGATCGTGACAATGCAGCGTTTAGGGAGAAGGACCCAAAACAAACAAACAGCATAATGAAACGTATAAAATACTCTGGCACAATGCACGGGCAGCCAGCACGTCATAATAAGGCAACTGCCATTGTTATTCCGGTTGTAAATCATACAATTCAAAAGAATGGTGCACCATAAATAAAGGACCCGTAAACGAATCCGTCGCTCTCCATTGGGACACTTTAGTCCCGCGGAGAGGAGGTTAATGGCGGCACAAATTAATGACGTTGCAATAAAATCAATTTTGTCGCCGTACCATACGCATCTGCGTCGTGTGATAAAAGTATGAAGAATGTTCATTATATATTTGTTATGTTATGTTTAACAAGCTTTAATTAAATTTAATTGTATTCAAGACATTAGCAACAACGGAATAAAAGCTATTCGAATGAGTCTTTCTTGCTTATAAATTTAAAATATTTGTTTAAGTTGAAACTTAACAAATATCTATATACATGGTCTTTAAAGGTGAAAATTGTGATTACAATATAATAGCTAACATCAAGTTTTTCTGATAGTTTAGTTTTAGACTAACTCGCATTTCAAGATACACATATGTGTTATTGATTGACTTATTATTATCTATTTTCTAAAATAATAGCCTGATAAAGAGTTATTTAAAGTTATGAGCTGAGTCAGACCCGCACTATTTCATCCAACTGCAGCCACTTTCAATTTTTATGGCTTCGTAAGAAAGCAATTAAACTTGAGCATTATGATCGTATTGAAAAATATAACGCGGTCGACGCTGTAACGACTGTTGTTTAATGGTTCACTGCACCCCTGAATAAACAAGCCTATTCGAAGTTAAATTTGCTTGCACCGGATACGGCCAACACTCGAATGTATCCATCATAGCACCCTTAGAGGAAGATTTAAACTCCTAACTTAACTCCGCCACTCAAGACTGCCGAGTGCCATCGCGGACAAAGAAATCTTATTCGCTAGAAAGGATGCGGTCAACCTCACTTATTTTATGATCAGTAAATCTTTCTGTTATTAGCTTCTAAATAATAACGTTTTATTGGCCTCCGTCACTGGGATTGACGAATGCCTATTTTACGCTTTACGGTCGATCGCGGCGCAGTATCCTAAGATTTATGTCTACGAAGTTAACTGCTAATGCAATATGCTACGATTTCGATTGTAAAATATTTATAGTAGTACCTTTGGGTAACACGTGCAAGTGTTGCCCAAAAAAAATTCCATTTCAATGGGCATATGTGGCTGTCCAATGACATTTATAATTTAAGTTTTTGGTCAACGTTTGCTTTTGATAATCATCTTTACGAACATACCTTATCTGTAAGGACCACCGTAGTCGTTAAACGCAGCAGGGATTTGGCACGTTCAAACAAAGCTGAAGTGATATCTTTATGCCTTGGATGAGCGTTATTTATTCATGTTTGCTGTTTGGCCTTTAGTGGTTTATGAATCGTTTTTCCAGTAACTGACAAAACATCTTGACGTAAATTGATCGGGCATCTCAAGGCGAACACGTTGGGAAGTGAATTCGTATGTATCTCAGCGTGAAGCAAGGATGTTGTATCGAGTCATGGCCCGGTGGGTTCTATGCCTCCTGGGGCGATACGCCGGCGCAGGACCCGCGTCATGTAAATTTAAAAAATTTAAATCTTAAACGTTTTTTGTTGGCTTCAAATGCTAACAATGTTTGTTCCAAACAGATTTGATGTACATAGATTATTTTTGTATTCAAAATTACTATCAACCGCTTGTTTGTTGTAGACGTGTTTTAATTCGTCGCTGTGAAGAGAAAATCCATTATTATTTTTGTTAGAATTCTATGAGAGATTTTGCACTACTCCGTATGTTTGTGAACCAATACGGCACTCGAAATTTCGATATTTGCTTCAAAAGGCTTGCTCGAGTAAATAACAAGTCACCCTCTCGGGCGTCGAACACTAGAAGTTGTTGAGTGAGAAAATACACTCGGGAAGTAGAACAGAACAAATATTGTTAGAATCCGTTCTGAGGTGCTCGTGAGCAAATATTAGGATATTATAGAGGTCATTATTGCTGCCAGCGGTGGTCATGCCGTTTGTTTTATTTTCAGAAACTATTGAAATGCAGTAACGTATTTCCTCGCTGTAATGTCGCGCCGTGTTCCCGCAATCGGGTTAAGCTTTATTTCTGGCTCAGTTAACATACCAATGGCCCGGGAACCAATGGCATTGATGGGAAGCTTCGTTTATTTAACCGCTCTCTATTTGTTACGGCTGCTTGTGGATATTTAGGCTATAAGTTTAAACTCTGATTATCAGTTCAAATGTTCGTGCAGTTTTTATTAGGACTTATCACTAATATGTGTCTTATCTCGAATAGATACTTACATATAAGTCTATTAATGTCAATATTATGAACGTTAAAAATGGAAACGAGTATTGTCCTGCTGAGACACAACAAAAGAAATAGAAATGGTCCCGTGTCGCAGCTCTCAGATTACATCTCAGTTAAGTCGTGAGTTTGGAACATGCGTGGTTGTGAGCTAAAGTCACGACTTCACCTGGACAAAAGGAGTTAAACAAGCTTATGCAAATACTGTCCAATAACGCGTTTCATACTGGATTGATAGCTGCATCCCTTTCGATGTGGATCGGCGAAATGAAATAGGAGTCACGTTATGCGGGCGCTTGGTAAAATGCGCATGTAATGAAGGCACGAGGAATTCCACGAGGTGTGGGTGCCGCGCCGCTCGCAATGTTCTTTTTCCTCCGCTCATGCAAATTCAATTCCGTCTCGGAAATCTCCGAGATACAGCGATTGGAAATGTTTACTTTACGTTTTTTACATTTATTTTTAGTCGTTCCGTTCTATCGTGGGTGGTGCCGGCTTAGTAATTGTTTTATTGTTTGCAGCATAAAAATATGTTTCACACACAAATAAACATAAAGATGATAGCAATGTATTTCGTCTGAATCGCTTTTATTTTCTCCTTCGTTTAAATCCCTCTATTTGTATGTTTTTTTTAATTTGTACAGACAGAAAACTTTTCGATTTTTAAATTCACTCGGGCCACGCTCGCTGGCTTGTTTATTTTTAGTGGACTGTACCGTTGTATTTTCACCTACCTATAGTTTCACGTTGTGATGGAAATCTGGCTTTTATTTGCATTTATTCGCCGCTGTGTCGTGACTTATAGTATAAAGAGAAAAAGTTATTGCGAGGGTCGTGTTTCGTTAATGTTATTTTTTAACAGTAGCTTCGATTTAAAAAGGAACTGGTTTAAACTGCGCCCGCAGCGCTAAGGCGGTCGGTGTTTGTTTTAGATTCAACTTTAATCACGCTCAAAAAACGGAACTCCCTTGTTAGCGTGTGCTTAATTCTGATTTATAGTCATCGTATGCTATTATTATGAACATGAATAAAACACAGCTCGTAATAAAATGAAAGACGAGTAAGTTTCTCACTCGCGTTCTGGTCTGTAATTAAAAGTAATTAATACTCCTCTTTGTAACAAAATTAACACGACCAATTATTCTCATAAAAAATATATTTGCAGAGGTAAAAATTAATTAGTGGTCAGTGAATACCCATTGTTGAATATATCTTCCATCATGTTAATAAGGATTTGAGGTAAGCAGCGGCTTGCTGTAGATCTGCGATAGGCTTACGTTTGTAGATACGGTTTGAAATAGAAAATGCATGTAATGCTTCGGTTAGGTAGAAATATCGGGGAACTTATTGAAAGTGACTGGAACTGATTGACGGCAATTCGAGTCGGTTATCCGAAGGCGCTTGTTGGGATAATACGAGCAATCTATCTCGCGGTAGTCGGCACCGTATGATGGATCCGTGATGGGTTCACGACTCGTTCTGTTGTTTTGCTTTATTGATAAACGCTCCGAGACGCCTTCCAACTGAATTAGTACCTTGTTATGTTTGAATAGCTTTTATGAGATTGTTACCGACATCGCGATGGAGATTGAATTTTTTTTCGTTCGTTGTTAGGTATAATTGACTAAACTTTATTATTACGAATGTTACTTTATTTTTGGCTTAAATGTTGTCTCCACCGGGCAACTAGATCTGATAAATTAAAATTCCGAGAACGTGTAATCACGTTTTCATTTAACCGTTTTTTACTTTAATAAACGTCGAGGCCTTAGGTGCTCTCGCCTCATTTTACGGAATATCACGTAGAAACAAAATAGCGAGATTATTTATGATGAGTTTCAGGTACGTGTGCCACGGGCTGATGTTTATCGACGCGTGATAACGATATGAGAGTTCTCTATTGGCATTCGAGATTTGATATTACGAGGTATGGCGTGCGTAGGCTTCGAATGCAACAGATAAGGATCGCGCTGGGTGCTCCTCCGCCAAGCTTTCACCGGCTCACCGGCGCGTCAGTCCAACGGCCGCTGTTGTGACAGCTTCCCATGATAACGTCCATGTTTATGCGCGCGCGCCGACCGCCATGTTTGTTTTATCTCGATCCAACGCTTGCCCGTGTTAATAAATGTCTCGTATTGGAAAAAAGTCTTATCGTCCTTTTTTATGGTTACCGTATGTTTTATTTAGACATCGGTTATTAATAATAATGGGTCCTTCAGAGTCGTTATATCAAATTTTTAGATCTTCAACGTGTAGCCAGTTTTTATTTGAGTTTGTTTTAGTTTTTGTTACTGTCAGTCGTTGGGTTCTTTTTATTAACGTTACGGGTTGGGGACGTGTTTGTATTTTATATTCAAAACAGATGTCTAACCTGCGATGATTGTTGGGAAATTAATTGAATATGTTTTATTTATGATATGGTCGTGCTGCATTATGTGCATGTATAAACATTCCCACATTATGTTTTTTGTTTCTCGTCATTGTCAGGTGCGTGGTACGTGATTGTCACCCGGGAGCCTACCTGAATTTCGAATGACGATGTTTTTATACGATGTCAAGAATGATTTATAGGAATTCCAATGCTACCTTAGGTGCATGAGTTTTATTAATAACACGATACGAGTAATACATATGTATCATTGATTTGTAAATCAAATTTCGTTGGAAGTTTCAAACTTTGCAACGATCGCAGTTGATGTTTTCGGGTTGATTTTCACGGCTTGTTATTACTAACACGAAACGAATTCTCCTTCCCGGAGATGTCCGAAGACAGGTAGCCGTCGTAACTACAAAGTAAAGTTACTATTAACCTGCGATACCATTCCATCACGTTCTTGAAGGGCGTGTAATTGAATCTCGTCAAGTGTAACTGGGACGAACGTAATCGGATATTTTTAATTTTTTTACTAAGTTTCAATGTATGTTCGTTAAACCGTAGCTTTCAATTGTCGAAAATTACTAAACACAATGAAACCAATTATTTTCTTATTATTATTTATTTTAAAACTTAAATATTAAGCAATTGAATATATGAAAATTCGCCGTGAAAGACGTTTATTTATTTATTTATTTATTTATTTCACACTTTGTTACATTATTAAAAATTAACATATTATTGGATACAACAGTTTATAATAGGGTATATGCATGTGACTTCAAATTGAACGAAATATTTATTTTTGTAATCTTCATTGCAACAGAAACAAGCCTGTATATTTACCAATTAAATTAATTGCGATTTAATAAAGAAATTTTATCTTTAAAAAT
>JADANM010006098.1:8485715-8524145 GCA_026213755.1 Eurema hecabe
CCTGCTGAGACACAACAAAAGAAATAGAAATGGTCCCGTGTCGCAGCTCTCAGATTACATCTCAGTTAAGTCGTGAGTTTGGAACATGCGTGGTTGTGAGCTAAAGTCACGACTTTACCTGGACAAAAGGACTTAAACAAGCTTATGCAAATACTGTCCAATAACGCGTGTCTCATACTGGATTGATAGCTGCATCCCTTTCGATGTGGATCGGCGAAATGAAATAGGAGTCACATTATGCGGGCGCTTGGTAAAATGTGCATGTAATGAAGGCACGAGGAATTCCACGAGGTGTGGGTGCCGCGCCGCTCGCAATGTTCTTTTTCCTCCGCTCATGCAAATTCAATTCCGTCTCGGAAATCTCCGAGATACAGCGATTGGAAATGTTTACTTTACGTTTTTTACATTTATTTTTAGTCGTTCCGTTCTATCGTGGGTGGTGCCGGCTTAATAATTGTTTTATTGTTTGCTGCATAAAAATATGTTTCACACACAAATAAACATAAAGATGATAGCAATGTATTTCGTCTGAATCGCTTTTATTTTCTCCTTCGTTTAAATCCCTCTATTTGTATGTTTTTTAAATTTGTACAGACAGAAAACTTTTTCGATTTTTAAATTCACTCGGGCCACGCTCGCTGGCTTGTTTATTTTTAGTGGACTGTACCGTTGTATTTTCACCTACCTATAGTTTCACGTTGTGATGGAAATCTGGCTTTTATTTGCATTTATTCGCCGCTGTGTCGTGACTTATAGTATAAAGAGAAAAAGTTATTGCGAGGGTCGTGTTTCGTTAATGTTATTTTTTAACAGTAGCTTCGATTTAAAAAGGAACTGGTTTAAACTGCGCCCGCAGCGCTAAGGCGGTCGGTGTTTGTTTTAGATTCAACTTTAATCACGCTCAAAAAACGGAACTCCCTTGTTAGCGTGTGCTTAATTCTGATTTATAGTCATCGTATGCTATTATTATGAACATGAATAAAACACAGCTCGTAATAAAATGAAAGACGAGCAAGTTTCTCACTCGCGTTCTGGTCTGTAATTAAAAGTAATTAATACTCCTCTTTGTAACAAAATTAACACAACCAATTATTCTCATAAAAATATATTTGCAGACGTAAAAATTAATTAGTGGTCAGTGAATACCCATTGTTGAATATATCTTCCATCATGTTAATAAGGATTTGAGGAAAGCGGCTTGTTGTAGATCTGCGATAGGCTTACGTTTGTAGATACGGTTTGAAATAGAAAATGCATGTAATGCTTCGGTTAGGTAGAAATATCGGGGAACATATTGAAAGTGACTGGAACTGATTGACGGCAATTCGAGTCGGTTATCCGAAGGCGCTTGTTGGGATAATACGAGCAATCTATCTCGCGGTAGTCGGCACCGTATGATGGATCCGTGATGGGTTCACGACTCGTTCTCTTGTTGTTTTGCTTTATTGATAAACGCTCCGAGACGCCTTCCAACTGAATTAGTACCTTGTTATGTTTGAATAGCTTTTATGAGATTGTTACCGACATCGCGATGGAGATTGAATTTTTTTTCGTTCGTTGTTAGGTATAATTGACTAAACTTTATTATTACGAATGTTACTTTATTTTTGGCTTAAATGTTGTCTCCACCGGGCAACTAGATCTGATAAATTAAAATTCCGAGAACGTGTAATCACGTTTTCATTTAACCGTTTTTTACTTTAATAAACGTCGAGGCCTTAGGTGCTCTCGCCTCATTTTACGGAATATCACGTAGAAACAAAATAGCGAGATTATTTATGATGAGTTTCAGGTACGTGTGCTCCGGGCTGATGTTTATCGAAGCGTGATAACGATATGAGAGTTCTCTATTGGCATTCGAGATTTGATATTACGAGGTATGGCGTGCGTAGGCTTCGAATGCAACAGATAAGGATCGCGCTGGGTGCTCCTCCGCCAAGCTTTCACCGGCTCACCGGCGCGTCAGTCCGACGGCCGCTGTTGTGACAGCTTCCCATGATAACGTCCATGTTTATGCGCGCGCGCCGACCGCCATGTTTGTTTTATCTCGATCCAACGCTTGCCCGTGTTAATAAATGTCTCGTATTGGAAAAAAGTCTTATCGTCCTTTTTTATGGTTACCGTATGTTTTATTTAGACATCGGTTATTAATAATAATGGGTCCTTCAAGGTCGTTATATCAAAATTTTAGATCTTCAACGTGTAGCCAGTTTTTTATGCGAGTTTGTTTTAGTTTTTGTTAATGTCAGTCGTTGGGTTCTTTTTATTAACGTTTCGGGTGGGAGACGTGTTTGTACCTATTTTATATTCAAAACAGATGTCTAACCTGCGATGATTGTTGGGAAATTAATTGAATATGTTTTATTTATGATATGGTCGTGCTGCATTATGTGCATGTATAAACATTCCCACATTATGTTTTTTGTTTCTCGTCATTGTCAGGTGCGTGGTACGTGATTGTCACCCGGGAGCCTACCTGAATTTCGAATGACGATGTTTTTATACGATGTCAAGAATGATTTATAGGAATTCCAGTGCTACCTTAGGTGCATGAGTTTTATTAATAACACGATACGAGTAGTACATATGTATCATTGATTTGTAAATCAAATTTCGTTGGAGGTCTCCAACTTTGCAACGATCGTACAGTTGTTGTTTTCGGGTTGATTTTCACGGCTTGTTATTACTAACACGAAACGAATTCTCCTTCCCGGAGATGTCCGAAGACAGGTAGCCGTCGTAACTACAAAGTAAAGTTACTATTAACCTGCGATACCATTCCATCACGTTTTTGAAGGGCGTGTAATTGAATCTCGTCAAGTGTAACTGGGACGAACGTAATCGGATATTTTTAATTTTTTATTAACTATCAATGTATGTTCGTTAAACCGTAGCTTTCAATTGTCGAAAATTTCTAAACACAATAAAACAATTCTTGTCTTATTATTATTCATTTTAAAACTTAAATATTAAACAATTGAATATATGAAAATTCGCCGTAAAAGGCGTTGTTCTTCCTCCGAATTAAATTTCATACTATCGGCAAACCGAGGGTGCATTTTCTGATTCGGATGCTCGGACCGTGTTCCATTGTTTATTCTACACGGCAATGTTAAATTTTTATGATTCCCTGACTGACGGCATATTTTCTGAACGGCTGCCAACTCGATAATTCTTGGTTACTATTCTCGATTATCGTTTTATTTATGGGCCGGGGCGGGTTTTCGATTGCATTATTAATTTGAGCTCGTAAGTCCAGAGTGGAGAAGACTGCTCGTGACTCATATTCGTACGCCTTACGTGTAATTTTATTGGAATATATTAGACTTAATTATCCTTTACAAGGATGACGGATGACCGTTGTGCATACATTATCAGATATAGTTAGATATAGTACCTATATTTAGTGTTTCTTCCAAGTCAAAGTCAAAAATATCTTTATTCAACTAGGCTACATATTTTAACACTTGGATTGCCGTGGTATTAATAATAATAATATAATAATAAAAACTTTATTTATTTGCCAAAAGTTTACAATGGTTGACATGACAATATACAATTTACAATTGGCGAACAAAATCTTCGAAAGATGTCACAACTGATCCCTAGCTAGATTATAAAGTAACCTGTGATGTGGTATTACAAAACATTTACCACCGGTTCCGAAGGTAGTTTCTAAAGAGAAGAATCGGCAAGAAACTGATAGTTGCTCTTTTTAAAATAAGAACATACAATTGTGAACATAAACAAAAACTTGACTATTATAATATTGATACATGAAAAAGGTCACCTTCCTGCGAGCGCTAAGAAAGAAGACCTTTAATCTAGTTTTTTGTGTACCAGCAAGGGAATAAGAATCTTGGGCGTTACAAAACTGTAGTACTAACACTAGAAAGCAGCTAACATGATAGTTTGGTAGATGGTAGGGTACTAGGGTGTAAATACAGCGCTGAGCACGGCTGCAGGCTGCACGCTGGAGCACCCTCGACAACCCTCCGGATCACTTGAAATAAACGATTTAAACTCCCGCCGTTTTTTCTTTAATTCCAAAATCTACGACCTTTTTTTGCTTGATGTTCAACGAAATGGTACACCCATTTCAGTTGAATTGCAAAGAGCAAAAAATATAAACGTAATGATAGTAGAATAGTTTTAATTGAATTTTGAATTTGTAAAACCATCGTCTTTCAGTATTGTTAGGTACTATTCGTAAAAATTACGTCTATATAGAATATGTGAGTATACTACAATAAAATAAAAGCTAAGTAAATATCTCCAAGGAACAAGTAACCAAACACACTGGTGTCAGAATGTCAGAAAAGAATTATGTGTCTTTTTCAATATTTTCATTTCACCGAGCCTTATAACCTTTCTAAGTTCCAAAGTAAATATTGGTTGCTTCTGTACATACATTGTTGGTACAAATTCTCCCCGTAATGCCTGGTGCCTTGATAATATTTGCTAAGCGCTATTTGACATACGTGTTGGTTTGTTCTGTTATTGGACACCTCTATTCTACGCTCAGTTTATTTAAGCGAAGACATTTTCAGGAATTGTACCCGAATTGTTTGAACACCTGGTTCTTTGAAATGATTTCACTGACAATACAGTAAGTTAAAATTCAGTAGCCAGCCAGATAAGAAACCAGATATTTGTTATCGCGGTGATAAATTTGGAAATAAATCTCATATCACGGTCGGTGATAAGAAATCGATTTTACAGTGAGGGCTACCGTGCGATAACCCCAGAAGCTAATCCCTTGATAAGGAAATGCCTTCACTCAGTGAGAGTGCACGTGGACCGACTCGATAATTGCTGTAATGATACAAGACAAATTTGTTAAGGCCTTATCCAGTTACATTGCGATACACGTCACGTATTTTAATTAGCTCCTCGAGTCGTCGAGTGAAATGGGTAGTTTTTTGTTTGGTTTCAAATTACGTTGCCTAAGGTGCAAGGGCGATTTGGAGACACAGTAAAAAGTTCTACACGTTTATTTGTCATTGATTGGTTGGATTGGCAGTCGTGAATGGTTACGTCAATACTATACATATGGTTATATGCAGTGCAAAGTTTGGAGTTTAACTTGTTCAGCAAACATTGGATTTGCAATCAGGAATATCTCAGCTGCAATTTGCTTGGTTGGATCTACATACTTATGATTAACTAGCCAGTTCAGTTCGAGCTAACCGCAGTCGTAATGTTTGTGATGGCGTTAGACAATCACGGGCTTGTACCAATAGGACTCACGATTCGTTTAACCTCGCCACGGCTATGTAAATATAAACTAGAGGGAGAAATTGTTTCTTGTTAGTCTGGTTGTTGATTGCGATCGTAGGTTCACGTTCTGATTGGTTTGATGTCGATTGATAAGTAATTATGTACCGGAATAGATTCTATAGTACCGAATAGTACCTATAGGAACACATTATCTCATAAACATACTGTAAAGAAGTAACTTCTGAGTAAAGAGTAAAGAGTTTCTTTTTGCATCTAAATATAACGGGGTTTTAAAAGACCTAAAAAAGTGTCCAAGCCTACATTAAGTCCGTGCTATATTGTAATCGATATTGGTTAAGTTGTTAAAGTAACTTTCGGTATGTACGTTAATATGCAAGTTGGAAGTACTTGAAGTTGCAAACCAAGAACTTGACGTGATAATTAAGCTCTGAATAGTTTCCTTCACTTCGGTTATTTGCGCTTTTGAAAGTGTTCTTTGAATTTTAATAGCGATAAGTTTGTGTGATAAACGTTTATGATTTAGCTCGGCGGAAGTTTTCATTGTTACCTTTTTAATTTCTTTTTCGTATTAATGAGGATATTTTGTGATATTGTATACCTATTGATGTGACCGGTCGTTTCACCCGCTTAGAATATTCCTAGCGTCTACGTATTTAAGCTAAATTAATTAGTTTAATACAAACAAACCGGCCGTAAAAGCATCGTTCCCGAAATAGGTTATGTTTATTGTAACAAAATATTTTTGTTAACGCTTATAAAAACGGTAGATACGCAATACTTGAAATTAATGAGCGTCTTGATTATCCGGCCATATTTATTTGGACTGAGCAAATCGGGCCAATTCTGTGAGGTAAAACAAATATTTACCTAAACGCAGCGCTGATACAGTTACTGCGTTCGACAAATATTTTGGTAAATGCTTGAATTTGTGCCTGTAATAATATGGGCTGCCGGCGCTGGAAGTTCATTACGTCGTTTAATCAGGGAATTACCGGCGAACTGGAAGCTTTAGAATTGTTTTATGTTCTGATTACATTAAAGGGTTCATATTAAAATGTTGACTCTCCCGGTTTATTCTACATTGTTAAAACTCTACTCCAATTAGAACTTGTTTCTAGAATGTTTTTAATAGATAGTGGTAGTATTTATAACAGCAATCTTCTTATTAATTATTAAAGAGTTAAAGAAAAAACCTGAAAGGAAAGCTTAAGCATAACTATTCCAGTTTACGTATTAACGTCATTTGCCAAGGAATTATCTTAGAATTAAGTCTAATCCGATTTAGGAGCGAGCCAGTGGGCCGTAAATCAAGAGACGCGAAGAGACGGTTTCCGTGTCGCCGCACATAATTAAAGGTATAGGATTCAATAACATCTGGCCGTTGATGAGCGCAAAAAGTTCTGGGAAGATCTCGACTGTCAAACTAATTCGACGGGATCTGTGTCGGGCACGCGAGCAAAAAGGGACATTCATCAAATAGGTATTTTTAAACGCCTACACGATCGTTAAGGCGAGCTTCGCATCGCTGAAGGTTCACGCCTCTAATCTACAGGGTATGAGGCAATATCGGTTATTGGGGATAAAGTTAATAGAGCTAATTGCGTGATTGCATTATGAGATCAAGGTAGCTGTTAATAAGCTTGCTTGTTAGACTAGTATTCTAAAAATATCTCCTAATAAAGTTTTGAAATTTTTTGGTAAGTTAAATGCATTTTATTACAACTCTCCTAAAGCTAACTATAATACAAAACTGCAATGTATGTCTATTTACATATATAAGCTAAATAATTATTGAGAGTGACATACGCTAAAGTTGTTTTAACCTGTAAAATAGAGAAATTTGTAATAAAATTGCGGGATGCAGCATTTAATAATAATATGAAATTCACACTTTATGTATGTATTTTTACCTACTAAAATGAAATAAAATATATTAGAACGAAAATTTACAAAGAACACGTTGTTGGTCTTAGTAATTAATTACTTACTTCAGTAAGAGGGAGGTTATGTAGCGAGAGTCAAGTAGGGTGATGATGTTAGTATCGCACCTCCGGCACCCTCTTCACACCCTCTATAAATTTGCACCTTAATACTGCTGTAAATTTAAGGATTCTCGCGACGCTTGCTTGATTACAAAGAGATTAATATATAACATGAAGTTTTGGTTACACGTGTAGGTTGTCTACAGAAATATATGCATGGTGTTTTAGTAGTATTTAATGTACATTATTACTATGTCGTGTCATGTTGTATAGTGGTATGGTAGAACATTTCCTACGAACTTGAATTATATAAAACCAGCCGCGGTCGGAGTTTTTACCCGCATTTGGGCATTATTATACATAAAAACCTTGCTCTTAAATAACTATATCTATTAAGAAAAATGGATGAATATCGGTTGCGTTGTTTCAAAGATTTAATTATTCTAAGACAGACAGAAGAATGTGACTTTCTTTTATAATATGTAGTGACGATGATAATATTTTTTTTTAGATTTTTTATATGACCACTACAAATAAACAAGCACATTTCTTATATATTTCATTTGCAATATTCAATAATACTGTAATTTATATGAAGGTTAAACACGTAAATTATACGTAATGTGTAAATAAAGTTTTTATGGCGCAAAATAAAAAAAGGTTTCTTACATCGGTTCGAGTTACAAGTTTTAATTTACGAGTGGTTGTGCGTGGACCCAATCTTGTTAAGGATAAAACCAAAATAACAATAAGGGATCCTGTTACCTCGTTTCCGGCGGTGACTTCGTAAAAACTCTGAAACTTATACACCTGACTGCATTTGCCGGAGTTATAGTACATTACAGTCAGGTGTGGTAAACTTTTTTTTTTTATTTAAACAAAAATAGGTACATTAGATCTACTAAATACATTTTTGGGATCAATGGAAATTGTATGAAATATAGTATTACTTATGTCGTGGGATGTAAGAATTTATTTTATAAAAAGACTCTTTCTTTCCAGAAACTAAGACCGTGGGTCTTGAATATTGAATGCTTTAAATAAAACTTTATTTGGTATTGCCCATTTTTCGTAACTGTAATCCTATTTCATTTGTTTTAATACCTGTACCAAAGGTTTGTTATATGTGCTTAAAGCTGTTTACAACAGCCCGTTTGTCGCGCACAAATCACCACAAAGTGACAGAACAAGGCGGTGGTACCCTTTTTTTTTCTAACCCCTTTAATTTATTGAAGAACCGCGAAATTGTAATTCTAATTCCTTTACGAACAGCAAATCTTTTGTTTATCTGCCAAGTTTACACTTAAGACTTAAGTTTACAGTTACGTACTTACTTCAAGTTATTATTTATCCGCTAATCCTGTAAAATATACTTTTTGAGAAATGCTTTTTTGTTTCTAACAATATATGAAAGAGCTATTTGCAGAAATAATCTTAATTTTAGACCAACAAATTCTTTATTTGTCTAGTAAGTTGAGACTTAAAAATTAAGTATGCATACTTAAGTAATATTTTATCCGTTAATATACTTCTTAGTTTTAGTAAATACTTTAAATTTAGCAGTAGAATACCAAATTTTTTTTGCGGAAATAAGCTTCAATCCAACTGAGGGTACTACCCTCTTTGAATCTTATAACGTCCTGATTATAAGACACTAGTCTTATGTCTTATGTTAAAACTAAAAACATTTGGAGTGTACTGCTTAAGCGAGTCTTACAATATGAAAATAGCTCGGATAATAAACTAATTATAGCACGATTATAGTAATAAAATAGTGTTTCCTATCATAATTGTAAACAAATCGTTTCGTGTCAGCGTTGTGACATCGTTCTTCAAAATTGTTTACATTGCGACATCTCCGTCGCAGATTTATAGACAGCTTTATTTTATATCCATATTGTTTCAGTAATGTGATACTTTTATAAGGTTTCAGAGGGTTTCAGAGTTACTGGGAAATATATTAGGGTTGATATTTCTATGTCTCTTGCTAAGGGTAGTGAATATAAGATATTATAACGGAGAAATTTATGTTAAATTTTTTTTTAGGTCTTTAACAGTAGTATAAGTTTTTCGTAACAGATACAGTTTGAGTTGGAAGTTGTGCTCTGTAGGTGGGTTTGCAATCCATAAGAAAAATTGAAAAATGAACAGTCATTTACGTCTTTTTAATATATCAGCTCAATCCCTGACCTAGGACAATTGGAGCAGTTATATATTACAAATCAACTATCACTTATCCGGAAAGGCATTGACCGAACGATTTGTGACAATCGGAACCCCCGGCGATGTTCCGGTATGGCCCAATAAAACTGTCGCCAACGCCCAACGAGTCTGGAGACCTTTATGTCTTCCCAATGATTTTTACGGGATATACTGCGCTATTCCTGGCATTTTATGATTAAGATTATCACTGCATAGGATGTGGGGCTGTAAATGATCAGTTTATGGCAGCTTAGCTATTGATGGCGAGCTGCGAATGGAAGTCTGATAGTTTAACGATGACGCAGTATCTAAAGGCGTTATGGACGTGTTTGTAGTAACACCATTTAACTTTTTATTTTGATTGATTTGAATTTCGAACGTACTGATTATATGTAAACCTTTAAAAATTGAATATTTATTCTATGCAAGGGTTTTTGTGCTAAATTATCCTTGTTTATTCTAATGTCACATAACCTCCTTATACTTTTTATCAAGGTAATATTTTTCAACGCGGAAGATTACTATTACTCATAGTCCTTATCATTTTGTATTCAAGCAGAGGATACCGGATAAACCGGGCGACGGTGCCTCGTTTGCTTATTGCAAATTCAGCGTTAGTACGGGATAGATAATAGCACTCGTAGAGAATATCGCGCATAATGTGCTGAGCCAGAAATAATAAACGACAGTTTTTGTCCCTCAACCCTCGGCGAAGTGAAGTGCATAACTCTGCACACCTTTATTTTCCGTCACCTTTGCACTTTGTTTTTATTTTCTTGCACGCTTCGGCCGCATAATTTTGCCATAATGCCTTCGGCTTGCCCTAAAATTCCCGGCCTCGAAGGGGAAGGTTTAACTGAATATCGCCGTCTATTGTTCACCATTCCATTTTGTTCCATACAATTTTTTTATTTGAATGTAATGAATGCTTTATTCATAGGTGCGAACGGTTCGATGAAATGAATTTTGTGCGGGCGTGATTTTTCGCGCGATATCCTAAGCACAATGAGACTTGAGCCATCGCGTCGATCAATCCCAGTTCGAGTACAAAAAACTTCCTTTCTCTTGCACTTAACTTATTAAAAACATAGAGGGTTTGATCCTTTATCTATAGTCCATATTGCTTCTCTGCATTTAGTTTTTAAATTATGGTACCATTATCTCAAGTACGAAAGGATTCAGTGTGCGTTTGATTCAGAAGCTCTACTCCGAACACAATCGATGTCGATTTTCATTATAGTCGATACAGTTTTTGAGCAACTTCGAATTAATTTAAAATTTTTTTTGTTTCTGTTTCGATAACATTTCGATAAACTGATGTGCGATCCGGTTCTTTAATAGAGTATATTTAGTCTCATAGCTTGGTTAGCAGAATCAAAAATGTTCGATATCGACGACGATTGCATTCGGAGTAGCTATTCAGATGGTTTAGTAGCGACATGGTGGAGACACAGGTAGCGGTGAACTCTTAAAAAGTTCGTTTGCTTAAGCAAAAAGTGGGCGCCGCCGACGGTAGCGGTTATCTCATGTTATTTGTCAAATCAAGTACCTTGTTTCTTGTTGCCGCCGCATCAAAGAAACCGCACGGTAGCTCACTCGAACCAACCACTGATTATGGAAATACTCGAACTATTTTTGTCACATCTTGATTGCCTAATAAGAATTTTTAGTTATAGGCAGAATACGCTTTCTAGGCGGTCATTAAAATCTTAATCTGATTTCGATTCGGGGAAACAATTTATTAACAGGTTTGTGTCAACAAGACGCCAGATCTTATCTTAGTTGCGTTGCAGCATTCTAGAGTTTTCTTATTGGAATATTAATGTCATACATAATTTGAATTTCGAAATTGAATTTAATTTAACGACGTTCCAAGTTCGTTCGGAGCGTGCGGTGCGCCGGAGTCGTACTAATTTGTCGGTGCAGTGTGACATCCGCGCCTGACCACCATTTTGCATACAAATGACATTATTGCAAGTAATTTATGTGTCTCGTTAACACCTAATTGGCCCTATCGCGGAACGAATAAACAAACTTAACACTAATGGCGTTAGAATTATCATTTTAATAATATCCACATACGGTCGCTTCATTTGCATATATACGAGTATGTACCAATCGGACAAACGTGTTTGTATAGGTTATGAAATTTACGATTATTGCATTAACAACCAGCATCGATGTTTGTTTATTCGGTATGAGATCCGTAAGGCGGTGTTAAAACGATCGTTATTTTATTAATTTTATTTCACCTGAGTTTTGGTTTACACGGAAGCTTTTTTAATTATTTATAATTAATTATACATTTGAGATAAAATGTTTTGTACAACATAACTAAAGAATCTATGTAATTTATTTCTTGTAATTTGCCTGAATAATCAAGTCTTCATTTTACAATTTTATGCTACGAAATAATTATTGTATTATATTAATAATAAATTATAGTTTAAAAAAACTAAAAAACCACGCTTTTATAGCTAATCGAACTAAAAAGTAGAAAATTTGATATTGGGAAACTGTTATTAAATTATTGCATTGTCATCGGCCCTTAATACGTGTGCAAAGTTTCAAATTAATCGAACTTCTGGAAATCGGTCAAATTTATGCTCAAAGATTCCATTACATAGATACAACCCAAGCTAATATAAAGCGTGGTAAAAAGCGTGGTAAAAAAAAAGCCTGGCTATTGCGGGTAGAAATGCTGACTACATCTAGATAAATGTTTTAAAAATATTTTTTTTAAATGTTATAAAATTCAGGACCCAGACATATACAATTTGAATTATGTTTCATAATGCATATAAAATACCACAGCCGCGTCTGCGATATGATCCTAAGATGAGTTCAAGGAATTTGAAACAAGGTTCCGTAATGCGATACGTATTATAATCTTATTAAGTACCCATTTAAGATAGAGATATATAATTAGTGTCTTACACATAATGGCGTCTTTAAGCTTAAGTATATTTTTTATACTTATTTTTGTGAGATATTAGAATCTGAAAAATTAGTTAATGAGTAGCTGGGATTTAAAATCAAATATTTTCATGCAATATTAGATTACGTACTAAGTAACTTTCATAGTAAAAATCGCTCTTAAGGTTTTTGGAATCCGAAAAGACAGATAAGCGGCCGAGATAACGATGTTTATTTAATCTTAGGACTAGATGTAGCCTGTAATTTATAGCTGTTGTCCTTGCTTCTGGGCACGAGCTCGAATTCTCAAAAATTAGCATCTTACTTGGAAGTCTTGGAACTTCAAAAATTGCCGACTTTTTTATACGGATTTAAATTTAAACGGTCTCGTTTGGTTCCCATGATTTGTGGACAGGTGGCGGCGTAGTCCGCCTTTGACGTCGCCGCCACGCGTGCTCTGATCTCAGTTTTTGTCCGTTATTCTTTGTCATTGATGCGTATTGATTTGTGTGCCGATTGTAATGTTATTCTATACGCGGTCTCCTCTTACCATAGTTAGCTAGCCTTTATGTAATATTTCAATGCGTTACCAAAGCTGTGCCTTTGACTGGTGTTTTTCTCTGAATTAAGGGCCGTGTTTGCAAAGATTGTTTGTTTTACATCCAATTTAGCAGCTCGCGTATTGTTAGAGATCTGTTTTATCTTTACGTGCGATTTGACTGTTATATTATTTTTTGTGTTCTCACTAAATTCAATATCCTCTTCTGTTCCCATATTCTCTTTATTGATTCGTATTTTCTTTGCCCACAGGTCTCACAGCAGAATTATACTACGTTCGTGAGGGCCAGATCAATGCGTATGCACTCAATTTCATAGTGCCTGTACCAGCTACTATTGGGGAATTGCACTTCACATGGCAGAGTCTTGCGAGGCGACCGGTGAGTTAAAACACATCCATTTTTAATACTTATAATACGTTATTATAAAGAACTAGAAGACAAGCTTATGGAATGATTGAACAGTAGATAGTATTGAAAATAGTGGATGATTATGAGGGATTTCTTTATAATCTGGGTATCATGTGGATTAATTTTGAGATTGCGTTGTTTTGAAGATAGTTTAAGATAAGTGTGTTTCGAATAGTACCGTCGATTATAAAGATGTAACACATGCAACATTAAAAAACTAAAATAGTTTTAATTGACTGTATCTATTACAAGCAAATAAAAACTTGTATCAATATTATTTCAAAAAATCGAGCTCCCTAAAAAAATTCTCAATGTATTTTTACTGGCTTATCACTATCAAACTAACGATACCTTACAAGGGGAAAGAGTAAACAAGAAACTATACAAACAGATTGCACCTAAAATCACAGTTTAACAGTTAAAGAAACTGTTTTGAACTAAAACTATCGGGTTCAGTGAAAAGGATTAATGAGTGTCATTGACTCGTTGTTTTGTTAAACGCTTTCGAGGCAGTGATTAGTTTTGAACATCCAAATATAGACTCGAATAAATACTTGAAGTTCCATGTGAATTAATAGCTTTACTGTCACGAAGTCGGATCTAACATTTAGAGAAAATGTAATCCTACACGATACTGTTTGAGCTTTCAAATATTTTGACTGGACTGACCAGTGATGTAAGCACTAAAGAATTCGGAACGTATTTATATAACGAGGCACGTAGTTTGATAACTGGCGATTAATCGAACAATAGGTTGGTTGACAGTTAGCTTATATGGTAATCTAAAACGTGCGTGCAGAAGTAATTACTCGCGAGGAAGCACTTGAGCGGTAATAGACTAAACACAAGTATCGGAATTGATTGCTGGATGTAAGTACATGTGGCTGAGAGCACGTCTAGATTTTCCGGCCGCTCGTAAAGCTTTTTATCGTGTTTTTTACTCGGAGACAAGCTCGAATGTAATTAACATGGGGTGGGAAGTTTCTGCCAAGTCGGTTCGGCGGTCGATGTATTTTTGCCTGGAAAACGACCAATTCTTATGGAAATACCGAGTCTTATCTGAATTTAGATAGCTTGTTAAGTTCCTGATAAGCTACCGCCGCGACGCTTAGCCAATAATCTCTGTGATTAATTTTCCTGACTTTTTACTTGAATTTTAGGAATTAGTGCGTCACACATTATCAGCTTATTTTGTTTGGGAATCGGCTTAGTAGGGCCTAATGTCGGCACGAAAGGGCTTTGCGGTTGGGGCTTTTATGATATAGGTAGTTTAATGTAGTTGATAAAACTGTATTAAATCCAAAACATGAAAATAAATCAACCAAATATTTTTTCATCGAAACATACGTAGCTGAAGTATCTTGCTTGTGTAACGTTAGTTTTAAGTTCTGAAGACCCTTAAAAGAAATTATTTCCCATTATTACGGGCACTTTGAATGCTTATTCTGTTGCTTTTATTGCTTGTCCTTACTCGTGTCCCTACAGGCCACTATCCACATGGTATTATTGATGGGAGACACGTACGGAATAAAAACAAATGTATTTTTTATGTTAAATCGAACGCTTCTTATGCAAATATCGAGTTAGTTGATCTCGGCGCAGACGGTTGTTCATTTTTTTTGAATAACTAAGTAAATATTATGTGCATAATAAGTTTCAAACATAAATTATATCGTTGGACAGGGTTGTTTAAAAAAAACCTTTCTTGTGTACCTACAACCTATATGGCCTTACATTATCGGGATCTTGTATGAGATGTAATAAGTCGAAATTAAAATTAATCCCGTTTTGTATACTTCTTACCTCTGAGTATGATTTTTCCTCTTTGGAGACCAGCAGAGATTGGCAAATCTTTGCCTTATTTTTATAATCCAAGTTGGACAGGCATTGAAACAAAATTAATGTTATTATTGTTTTATGAGCACAAAATATAAAAGTAAATACGTTCAGATTATGACTGACATTCATTCTATAACAGACTCCAACTCTGAACCCGTACAGTTCACTGAACCTGTCAATAAACCATCTGTTTATTTAGGACAACATTTGCAAGTTAAAGATCTTTTACTGAATAAACCTCGTGTGCCATATACAGCTCGCAATAAATTAACGATAAAGTATCGCGTTATTTTAGTATTATAGCTGACTTCTTTCGATTTTTATATTCGTTTTAAGTAAAAATCGAAAGAATCTTCTTTCGGTCGACATTGAATTTTCTCGAAAATTTAACGAGGCATTTGAATCGTAATTGCCTAGTTGGTTGTTCTTCAATTATCAGGGAATTAATACGTAGTTATGGTAGTGCTTTGTCGGCTCCGGGACAAATATTTAGTAAACGGTTGGCCGCTATCCCATTGTACTTGTTCAACTTACTAATATTTAATTAGAAGCGGTGTCGCACCTCGCCTCTGTCTGATGACGGTCAAAGGGCCCGCGGCACTGTTTGTTCTACCATTCAAGTCGCCGGCCTGATTAGTTAGATTATAATGAGTGTTCACAAACCTCGTTATGTTTGTTCTGTGATTTAATAACGTGTAACGATGTTCCATAATTGCAGTTGAGTTTATTTGCCGCTGTTAAATACTTACCAGTTGTATGCTTGTCCAAAGTTGTGTATGCATATGGGGAAATGTCGTGATTTGCCCGATATGGAGTTGGACCGTTTGGTACCGCGGCCGGTAGTGACTACGAAAACCGTTACAATACCTTTTACAGTATTCTCTTTTAAGAATTAATGGTCAAATGGAGATTGGAGATTGTAGAATAATATTAGGACATCTTGACTAACACATTATTAACATACTCTAAACTTGATTGATCATGATTAATAAATATATATTGAAGGCTAATTTTCCTATACTTATTTGTAATTTTTGTTGCAGTTACCGTATACCCTTCGCGTGGATGTAGTCTCGCATCCTGAAGCACTTCATCCTCCTAGCTTCAGCATCCCTACCACCGGCTTTGTACCGACAGAACCACAAACATGGCAAGTCGACTTGCCTTGCACGCACACCGTCGCCGCCGAAGTTGACATTACGATATCTCTCAACATCTCTGGTTCTACTGGTTCATCTACCGCGCTGCATTTCAGAAGGCGGAAGATATGCCTTAAAGACGCTCCTAGACCAGCAGTGAGGGTCGACAATGCTCCTCACGCTCCAACATCTGCTGATATTTTCTACGCGGGAGCTGGTTGTGCTGGCGCAGCTTTGTTAATCGCA
Source organism: Eurema hecabe (assembly GCA_026213755.1). Taxonomy (NCBI): domain Eukaryota; kingdom Metazoa; phylum Arthropoda; class Insecta; order Lepidoptera; family Pieridae; genus Terias; species Terias hecabe. Next base: position 8,502,249 of record JADANM010006098.1, read on the forward strand.
GCAGTAGCAGCTGCAGCTTGCAGAGCTAGAGCGCGAAAGCTTCGTAGAGCAAGAAGCGATGAAGCTGACGCTCATGCCTTCTTACCAGACTCGTCTTGCAAGTCTGCTGCCAGTTATACCAGCTACCGCCGCCCTGCGTCATTACCGGCCGTGGCAGCCGAAGAAAGAGCTAGAGACCTACAACAAAGAATAGCGGAATTGACCATCCAGAGATGTCGCGTGAGGTTGCGAGCGGTGGCTATGGAAGGTACCTTCGGGCGTGTGTATAAAGGAACTTATGCCGATGAAGACGGCAGAGAACAAGAAGTTTTGGTCAAGACTGTTGCTGAACATGCGTCACAAGTGCAGGTAAATATCACTTGAATGATAACTAAAATTTTAGAAGAGTTTCTTAAAGTATTAACGTTTGATGTGTATGGGTTTTTAATATCTTATAAAACTTTTCTCTTGTCAGGTATCGCTTCTTCTTCAAGAAGGTTGCATGCTATACGGGCTTCATCACGAGCGAGTTCTCTCCGTACTGGGCGTTAGCATTGAAGATCAGACTGCTCCATTCCTCCTCTACCCCTGGGGCTCTGGGTTGAGAAACTTGAAGCAGTTCCTGTTGGCTTGTAGAGGCGTGACGGTTGGTGGTGCGGGGGGTGCGCCGCCGCCGCCGTTGACGACGCAGCATGTTGTACGGATGGCCCTGCACGCGTTAGATGGCCTGGCGTACCTACACACACAACATGTGCTTCACAAAGATATAGCTGCCCGGAATTGCGTGTAAGTTTTTTGTCTGTTTTATAATATACTTGATAACTGTGTTTGTTGCACTAATTACTAGCGGTGTGCCCTGGTTTTACCCGCGTAGTTTCAGTACCGGAAATAATTTACCGGCATGCAAGACCAAAAAATTGATACAAGAGCATGGTTTGCTTTTAATTTGCCCTTTTCTTTACATCTATTAAAATTAATTGTATGTAACACTTCTTACAAATATTGTCAAAGGTCATTAATGATGTTATCCAATATTTATTATCTCTTTATTTGCTAACAGGGTCGACGAGAACCTCCGAGTGATGATAGCGGACAACGCGCTCTCCCGGGATTTGTTCCCAGCAGATTACCACTGCCTCGGAGACAATGAGAACCGGCCGATCAAATGGCTGGCTTTAGAAGCATTATCCAAGAAACAGTTCAGCCCAGCGTCAGATGTATGGGCTTTGGGGGTTCTGCTGTGGGAGCTGACGACGTTGGCGCACCAGCCGTACGCTGAAGTGGATCCATTTGAAGTGGCTGCTTATCTACGAGATGGGTACAGGTTGCAACAGCCTGCCAATTGTCCGGATGAGTTGTAAGTAGACCATACATTTTTATTGTTTTAAGTTTAAGCCTTAGTCAAGTGTAATAGTAAATGTCTATCTTATCCTTCCGTATCCTTTTATCCATTTAAGATACTTAGTACGACTTGACAAGCACGATACTGGATATTGCTCCTTAAGATATCTTATTGGCCTCTGTAAATTAATCATGTATAAAATATGGCTCCTCATAAAAGTTAGCTTCTTATTGTCTTCTCTTCCACAGGTTCGCAGTCATGGCCTATTGCTGGGCGATGTCCCCTGACGACCGACCAACGCTGCCTCAACTACAAATATTCCTCAGAGACTTCCACGCACAACTCACAAGATTCGTATAAGTGAAAACCAAAGACTTGAAACATAAAATAACGAAAAAAATATTCGCAATTTATTTGGTTGAGCATTAAATGGTCTCGTTAAAGACATTATTAGTGAATTGAAAAAGTGATTACGTGCCTGAATTCGCGTAAGAGACTGATTGATAGATTTTAATTCGCGCGCCAACTTACATTTTTGCCTTTCTTTTTTATCTCTTTTCAACATTCAAGTTGTGCTGTCTCTGAATACTATTTTGAATTTAAAATAATTAGAAATCTACTGATTTTTTACATCTACTTTTGTAGCGTAATAATAATTAATTATAATTACAAAAAAGATTATTATTGACATACTCCGTAAAATTAAATAGTTATAGGTAAAGTTAAAACATAAGAACTGAGTAAAATTCATATTTAATTTTACGCAATATGTTCTTTCCAACGAATGTTACTGGAACATCTTTTAATAACTAAAAAAACAAATATATTCAGAGACACAATGGCTTGTAGCGACTTGAGTATTCTACAATGAAATATGTTGGCAACTGGCCACAGTCTTTTAGCAAAATTAGTTTTTAAAAGAAACGTAGAAATGTATGTCGACGCTACGTAAATCTTAACGAAACCTCATACTGCCATATTAGATTTTAAAACGTGTAAATATATTAAGCATACGTACATTGATGTGCCTCGGTTAATTTATGTCTATTATTGTATAGAAAGCGACGTCAGAATAGATTAATTATTATAAACATGTTTATATAGAACTGCATATATAACTGTAAATAAATTTGTAGATTAAAAATTTGTTGATTTTGAACTCATTCTGTTGTATCTAGTTTCTAAACGAAATTTATGTCATCATTTTTGTTCCTTACCAAATAGAAAAGGACAAAAGATCATCGCTTTTTGTTTCATTCAAAATGCGCAATTTTCGAACCCGTTAAGAGTTAAGGCTAATTTTTTTTTTGAAAATAGAAGTTTTTTTATACTGAATAAAACCGATTATTTTTTGTTCATTTTTGTTTGCTTAAATTCTTAATGGGAACGTCTTTTTTATTATTTGATTGTAGATACAACAGAACTAAGTTCAATGTTAAGTAGAGGCAAAGAAAAAAGTGCCAAATATAACTCTTTCAGTGCCAAGAATCAAAAAAGGTTTATATCATTTTAAGTTCTTTCTTTTAATGTCACTACAATGAGTAGTTTTGTTTTGCTTCCTTTGTTTTTTTAAAGACATTTTTATATATAGTTGATTGTGAAATTAACGAAATAGAAAGTATAATAATTATATGCTATTATAACTCATATCAATTTAATTGTACTAATTATCGACTTCAACAATTTCTAATTTTATTATTTATATGAGAAAAATCGCACATAGGAAAATCCATTAAAACTGTAACAGCCGTTCGCAAGTTAAGAATTAAGAATCAACTCGACTTCCCTTTTAGGCTTTTAACCGACTTCTTAAATGTAGGTCTCTTTTTGATACATCTCTTATAGATTAAAAACAAACCTTAGCAGATTCTTATTATAACTTGGCATATAGATATATACATTTGAATGAATAATAATATTTCATTAGATTTTATTTATTATACTGTAATTTCTCATTTAAAAGACTTATAGACAATTAATGTGAGAGCCGTGGAAAATGTATATTTGTAAATATAATGACAAAATATGTGAATGTCAATATATGAATCATTAAATGAAATGGTTTTTCTTTTATTCCTCATTTTCCTGTTATATTCCCAAAATTAATAAAACTGAAAAGTTAAAGAATATTTTACTATCAAAATTTAGCAATTTAACTTATAAAAGTATAAATCAAAATTGTCTTTGTCTGGAACTTCATTGAAGTACAAATAAATATTCTGCTAAAAAATAAGATGCAAAAACATAGGCGCCGGCGAGATTCGAACTCACGATCTCCTGTTTACTAGACAGGCGCTTTAACCAACTAAGCCACGGTGCCTTGCACGCAATTTTTGAAATTACTCATCTGTTAGTAATTCCCATCTGAATCCCAAATAAAATGGCGGGATACATAACGTCATTTAAAAGCGTCGCTACATGATTATTGCCAGTTTAAAAATATATGACAGGTATTTTATAACTGCAAATTTATGAATTATTGTGAGTATTAGAAATACCATAATACGAGTAAAAAATATAGGTATGAAAAGACCCTTTTATGAAAACTAATGTTATCTTGATTTTCGAGTGGGTTTGTTTATAAATGAGGAAAACAATAACTGCTTAACATGTTACCTATTTTAAGAGTTTAGTTCGAAAGGTTGTAGCTAAACAAGTATTTTACTAGCGTCTTAAAGAAGAACAGAAAAGCTGACTGTTAATCGAAGTAGGTATTATAATTATGATTGAAAACCTAAAAGTAATTGAACTATTTTATTAGGATATTGTATAATGTGTAAAGATTATTTTATTTGTCAAATAGTTAATATTGGTATTAAAAAATTGGACGTCCATACATTACTTACATTGCACAAGAAATTCAGACTAAGCTTTAAAATATGTATTTGAGATCGAGTAAGAGTTTAACAAAGGCTAGTAAGATATTCAAAGGTTGCGGATAGAAATTTACGTAAAACTTATAATTATCTCAAAAGTAAAACAGTGAGTATAATGTCATAATATGAATTAATAAATTGGCAGTTTGTGTTTGATAAATTAAATTTTTGCAATGTTTTCAATTTTATCTTAAAATTCCATGATAATTATAATCTGCATATATGATTTCGGTTAAAAATAGAATCTGTGTTATTTCCTTTCTACTCTTTATTTTAGTTCGATAAATTTGACGTCGTCAACGCAGCAGTCGTGGCCGAGCGGTTAAGGCGTCTGACTAGAAATCAGATTCCCTCTGGGAGCGTAGGTTCGAATCCTACCGACTGCGAAACATTTTTATACTTTTTTCCTCTTAATAGAAAGGTGACTTGAACCAGGTTGTTATTTTACTAGCTATTGCCCGCGACTCCGTCCGCGTGGACTTTCATATAAACTTTGCCCCCCGCTCCTTCCCCCCTTTTTACCCTTTTTTCCAGTAAAAAATATGTTCTTTCTCAGGCTCTAGACCATCTGTGTACCAAATTTCATTACAATCGGTTGAGCGGTTTGGCCGTGAAAGCGTAAAATTATAAAAAGTTTCAACACCTCGCGCAACCTTTTTGTGGTTGATTTAAAAAAAAGTTGCCATGTCCTTCCCCAGGCTTTAAACCACCTGTGTACCAAATTTCGTTCAAATCGGTTCCGTAGTTTTATTGTGATGGAAAGACAGACAGACAGACAGACACAGTTAACTTTCGTAACTATTCTAACTAATAGTAGTATGGATTATGTAACTTTTAACGTAACGCACTTTAAAATAATATCAATCAATCTTCCAATACTAATACTTACATAACATCTTTACCTATTGCCTAAACAAAACTTTAATGTAACAAATTCACCCACCTTATTCAATTCTACACCACTTCACGTAATCTACTAGACACTTAAAACAGATATATGGGTCGGACGTGCGTTCTAATGACATAAAAACCTTCCCTTATTTGCGGGCGATTAATTACTGGGGGTAAGTTACAATTAGCGCTACCGGGGCTGGCTCTGGGTGTTTTATACCTTAGGTGTGCTTAATAAAGAATGAATGAACCTTTTTAAGGGTTTTATGTTAGGATATAATGAGAAGACATTAAGAATTAAAAACAATGATTCTTTATATACGTATACAAACGCATACCTAGTACAATCTCTAAATATTTATGTATAAAATAGATAGGGTTCTGACAAATACCTTTACCTTAATTCTAATGTTCGATTTCATCTAGAAGTTATAGTATAAAATAAAGTAAAACTTTCATAATTTAATAAAGTACCTATCTTCTAACATGTAGTATCTAAGCATTATAAGTTACTTTTCAGTTAACATTTAGCGTATAACACTTTATAATAAATGAGTTTTTATTTTAGTTATGGTATTTTCTAAAATATTCATGTTATATTGTATGTATGTCCGGATTTGGCCTTACAATGTCATAAACACCCTTATTACATTAAGAACAATTTAGGTTAGCCAATGACGTAACCTTAAAAATAATAAGAATATAGCTTTACAGATACAATTGTATACAGCGCGACGCTTATCAATAGAGCGCTTTCTTACCGTAATCTTGCCAAAAAATCGACCATGTATGACATAGCATAAATCTCATACGGATACGACCCTCTAGTCGTCAAGCTGTGGAATACGTATCGTGGTAATGAAGTTTTAGTTATGTCAGTGTACGTCAGTAAGGGAAAGTAATTACTGATCGGTTTCTTTGTGGGGAGATAGAGCATGCGGTAATCCTCTATTTGATGGCGAAATTGTGGGGTTTGTTGTATTGTTTGGGTTTTATTTCAGCTCCACAATACACACTTGGGGAGTTTATTACTTCGTTATAACCAGAACTTTGCTGGCGGGAATTTTAATTGAGGTTAGATTTTATTTATTTGATATATTGTTACATACAATAATATTTGAAGAATCTTTATTTTGAGAAACGTTTTAATAACAGACAGCCTTATATAGCCTTATATATATGTCGCAGGCGGATTGTATAATCCGCTGTTTTACATTACGGCTAGCCGTTTTACAAAACAAGGCCGTTTTGCAAAGCGGCGGTTCAACGATTAGCCGTATTGAATGCGGATAAGTAAAAAACCGACTAAATGTATTCGTCGCCATATGTTAGTTTTTTAATATATTAGGTTAGGTTAGGTTAGTTATTTTTCATTATAAAAAAAACTTATTTACTCATCTTTAATAAAAATGAAGCTCAGTATTCAAGTTTTTTTTTTATAATGATACAAAACTAACCTAACCTAACCTAATTTAATAAAAATAAAGCTGAGTAATCAAGTTCTTTTTATAATGATACAAAAACTATGACAATTATACAAACATAATTAGAATATAAGAATTTATAATGATACAAAAACTACGCAAGACAATACGGCTAAACGTTGAACCGCCGCTTTGCAAAACGGCCCTGTTTTGTAAAACGGCTAGCCGTAATGTAATACAGCTGATTATACAATCCGCCTGCGACATATATACTACATAGTGATATCTTGCATGCAATAAGGTTTGTATAGTAGATTTATGGAATACTAAATAAATTGTAATGTTGGATGACAATTTTACTCGTTGCAATTGATTATATTATTTCATAAACAGTGCATACGTAATATTTAATTTTATAGATAAAATTGAACTAAATAATGATCAACTTTCATAGTTGAAACATTAATGATTTGTAATTTACCGGTTCCACGTTGTCGCCAAGTAAATTACACAGAAATGAGGGCATATTATAATAACAAATTAAATCAAGTTTGTGATTAATGACAAGCTAGAAGAATTTCATCACCGCGATACTTAAGATTGGAATAATTAATGTTAGGAAAGTTATCGGATGTGGAATCTTAAGTACACCGAGGGTTAGCTGCCGAATGAAACAAATGTTTTGGAATGAAAGCGTCAAACAAATCCTACTTGAGCCCAGCTTTGTAAAGGACGATTGGATTTTAAATCTATCTATGTGTAGAAAATAAAGTCGGAAAATGTGGAAGTACTTACCTCTAGATAAAAAAAAATTATGTTTGAAACTTTAAGAAAGCGAGTAAATTAAATTTCTACAATCACGTGCAAAGCTCCCTAAATTATGAACGTCGAAAAAAGGCAAAAGTATAAAAGAATTTATTCAGCAGAAGTTCCAACGGTGAATTATGAAGTCCGTGGAAAAACAATAAGGACAGCGGGGAGCGAACACGCGAATCTTTATCATATTGGACAATAACGTCTTTTGTGCGTACAAAAAACATGCGTATATTTTTGGCATACATTGTAATACATATCACATAAGCATTTATGAGCCTGCATCTCATACTAAATTCGTACCTCGTTGTTTTATCATATCCATACTAATATTATAAATGCGAAAGTATCTCTCTGAAAGGGTAGTTAAGAAACTGAGAAAGGACGTAGGCTCCTTTTTACCTGGAAAAAGGGATCGTAAGAGACCTAATGTGGGGTCAAAGGTTATGATTATGATTAGCCACGCGAGCAAAATATAGTGTATATAATACGAAAATGATACACGAAATGTGTTGCTTAGTGCATAGCTGGATGACAGCTGAATATTCCTTGAAGTATGAGGATGGTTCTTAAGCACAGAAGAATAGAGTAGGGTAATCATATGGTTACTGGTAGAATAGGTCACTAGCCAGCTACATAATAAGCTAAAGATTTATTTCATGTTTTTTTATAACAAGTTCTTCCTACTGGTAAATATCGCTGTTATACACACAAAAATCTATCAGAAATTCCATAGATTACTGTGTTCAAGAAAACTTCTCAGTCTGGATTCAGGACCTATTTATTTCATAGCATCTATCATATCAAATCTTAATTTTTATTATTTGGAAATTCTTTAGATGCTACGAGGACATTAAATAATAAGCTTATGAAACAAACCTAACACTCTTACTTAGCATAATGACTTCGTAAAGATAATTAGCGAAAGCTATGATAGAATATACTTCGCGCTCGTACCAACATCGGAGCGCGTATGATTGATGGCTGGATGAGGTATATCAGGTGCGTAATCAATCACGACCACTTTAATCAATTTACCGACTAAATTTGCTACCAATTTTCCAGATTTACCTTGCAGCTGGCGAGGTTTTAAATATAAGGGAGGCGAGTGGTAAAAATTAATGAAAAAAATTACCTACAAATAGATGATACGGGTCCTGTATTTTCATTAACTGAAAGAATACTAAAGGACATATTTTACAGCGGATATGAATAGGTTCCTGTATATAATGTACAAGAAGAGCTCAAATAAACAAAACTATTACAAAACTGTACGAAAAAATATACTATAAAATACAAAAAGTAATTAAAATACGTTTTGTTGTGATCAATTGATAATTTTCTTGTGAATGCTGATGATGAATTTTCGGCAATGCGTATAGGTGCGTCCCAAAACGGATTCTATCACAATACTAAAGAACTAAAGATGTATAGCACTAGAACAAATAATATTAAGTGCAGAAAATTCTTAACTATTACAAAATACATCCTTGCCTCATACAAAAGATATACAAAACCGAGCGTAAATAATACTCGTCCGTTACTGCTTTAGTTATATAATTTCAGCCAAGTGCCGTCCATTACGTAACCGAAACTAGGTAAAAGTGTGATCGGCCTTTCAGAGCCCATCCATTTTCCCGCCGTGTTTATTCTACTTAAGAAGTGACACTTCATTTTCATTCAGCCGTCTTTTCTAAAGATACCCGTTACACATTCTTGTTTCACATTGTAAATATTTTGCGTATATTCGCTTAGATATTTACGCTCTAGCCTCTAGACAGGCTAGAGCCTTCGTATGAAAGCTTTTAAAGCCATGTACTACAGATATTGTTCTTAAGAATGCTACAGAAAAAAGTGTTTCCATATAAAAAATTCAATCTTTCGAGTGCTTCAATATGCAACGTAAGGTGAATATTCCCGCTGCATCGAGTAATAAAATGTTAAAACAGTCAAAAGAAAATCTCCTTTCTAAGATATAAGACAAAGAGCCGAACTCCAATATCTATAGAAAGGCTTTTTGCTCTTAACTTTTGTAATACTGCAAAGTGGAACAGACGCCTCGTGCTTTCATTTTGTTTGAAACGCTCAGGTCTTTGTTAGCCGAAATGCACTACCCAGCTTAAATGCTCTTTTGTAACGTTTTATCCATTAATCAATCGCTTTCAATTCGATTTTCAAATTATGGTATCTATAGACAAAAAATGGCGCCCTTTTCTTGATTTCGAAATGAAACTTTATTCCAACGAACTATTCACGTTGCTTATTTTGGTACATTATTTAGAATAGCTAATCGTCTCCCTTTTGATAATGAATAAAAATTCTAAATGATTTAAATTGTAGGTAAAAAATTTCATAGATATTAAAAGTTACAAAAACTTAACAGTTCTAACAGACATTGATAAAAAAGGACATTTATTTGTGTATTTAGAAACAAAAAACAGATCATCAAGACAAATTAAGGTACATAATAAAGAAAGTAAAAGTATTAGTATTATAGACCACAAAATTTACGGCGCAGTGTATAAGCAGGGTAAATTAATTAATCAGTGGCTGACGTATAATTTTTCTGCATTGTTTTCATCGTTAATCATACTCAATTAGATTTTTTAAGGTAAACAGTTTTTGGGGTAGACGCGGCTTTCGGAGGGTTTTGTAACATGTAACGGGAATATCCGAATAATATCTTACATTAAAAAAATAAGATAAAATAAAAGAAGAGTCACTAAGAATATGAGAAAAATTGCCAAGAGTAGAAAAGAGAATACATCGATCAGATTTCATCGCACTTCCCGGATTATCTATAGCATTTCTAATTATACTATAAACATTTGTTGATATTTGATAACAGGAACGACTCACTCACTATTTATGATATTATAGTGAGTCTCTCGAGGCTTCGTTCATCTAAATTCTAAATGTATTCAGTCTCCACGTAAATCCGCCAACGTAGAGGTTTAAAATTAAGCGAAAATTCAACACGAGGGGTGCTTATCGGCCGCGATGAGATTCAAAATTAAATGTAATTTGCGGTCTCAACTTCGCCCTTTGCTTACGAATTTGTTACGAATAATGTTATTATAATTCTCTGAGTTTTAATTGTGCAAATATTTTGGCGATGTAAATTGTGAAGATGGCGGCGAAGGATATTTGCTGAGTTTTTGTTTTTAAAGCTGTGAGATGATCGTTTGATTTATTGAGGTATAATGTATAGTACATAGCAACTTAACTTTTAATAATAAAGGAAGCAATAGCTTAAGAAAGCAATTTAGAATTTTGGACGTCCCAAAAATAATGGGATCTAGAAAATTCTTTCCCTTCTAATAAGAAAGTCTCTTTACTTGCGACTGTCATAATATGCTATAAAAAGCGAAAGATATTCGTATTTAAACTTATGGATATATCTAAGTTTATCTACGATTCAAACGTGTAACGATGCAAAAATAAATGTAATGTAATAATTTGAATTTTTTATTATTTAAAATAAATTATCTCAATCAGTAGATGTAACGAAATTATATTTCCATTTGCCGAATAAAATAAATGAAAATCTTTTTGCCTTAAAGCCAGTATGGACGTATATTGTATTATATTTCCCGAAAATATGGGAGAGTGGTTCCAGTAGGCCGCTCGATACGCAGTACGTGAGGTGAATGCTATGTGTTGTATGTATATTGACTTTTATTTCTGATGCCCTAAATTGCTATTACTGTTTATAATGTTACCCTTTTTTGTGTTATTATTGGATTGATGACCATTTGTTTTAAATGCCTTTTGTTATTATATCATCTATACTAATATTATAAAGAAGTAAAGTTTGTGGGTTTGTTAAATTGTAAGGGGTAATCGGGAACTAACGATTTTAAGAATAATTTCACCAATGGAAAGCCACATTATTGCTGAGTGTCATAGGCTATATACAAAACCGAAAGATCAAAAAGGATTATTAACATTTTGCCTAACTAAGTGGGAATGAGTCAGCCAGTCTACTATAATCTGGATAAATACAGGTGAACATGATCAAAAGTAGTTGAAAATTTAGGAGAGGGATACATGGGAGATATGTAGTTATAAGTATAAACAAAACAACTCTATTGATTAAGATGTGACGATATACTCCTAATACATAACCATAATACTTTTTATGGGTTCATGGGCGGAGAGTAGTCTTACTATCAGAACCTCCTATTTAGTTAAAAAAAATAAAGAAAAAACCTTGAGCTACATTAAAGCGTCGGCTAAGCCATGGAGAAGCATAAAAGAGTTACCGCGGGATAAATTGCTTCTTTGAATATTCAAACAAAAGGCAAACAGTTAGTATTATTCAGTGTTTTATTTAAAAGCTCGGTTAGTTACGGTGATAAATGTCTTAAGTTATTACTTGTCTGCTAGGAGTTAAAAGTATCTATCGTTATCTCTAGATACTTACTTAATAAATGTGACACAGATTATGTTGAACAAATCTCAATAAAATGAGTAATACCATTTCAAAATTAATATGCAAGTTCGATATTGTCGATCAACACTTATGTTGATCTTAATTAAGCTAGATCGGACATTTCTACTTTTATTATAAACTAGCTGTTGCCCGCGACTCCGTCCGCGTTTACTTTCATAAAAAATTTATTCCCCTGGAAACTGGATAAAAAACATCTTATGTCCTCCTGGTTCTAAACTACACCCCCGCCAATTTTCAGCCAAATCAGTTAAGCCGTTATCAAGTTATAAATGGTGTAACTAACACGACTTTCTTTTATATATATAGATGACAAGGTAAATCTGTGTTTGTGTTTGTTCGATGATCGAAGAAAGCAGTTACTAATATGCGGCATAATTTGATAATTATGCCTCCGTCGAGCGGCCTACTGAAACCACTCTCCCATATTTTCGGGAAATATAATACAATACGTCCATACTGGCTTTAAGGCACAAGGATTTTGATTAATTTTATTCGGGAAATAGAAATATAATTTAGGTAGATCTACTGATTGAGATGCTTTATTTTAAATAATAATTATTTAGGTATTTAAATCTGATTCTTTATAAATATTATCATCCACATTGGGTGATCCCAAAATTGCAAATCATCCTAATACAAAAATATACTATAAATAAGCGCCGTGAATACAGGAAAAAATATTCACATCATCAGTAGTTATCAAAATACAGAGAAAAATAATTTAACCAATAAAATATTTCAGTGTTTTTCTTACTTTATTATTTTGTAGTCGTGTGTAAATCTCGCTTTAAAATGTGCTAATTCGACTTCATCGACTCAATCGCTTAAGCAATTTTAATCTGTAGGTAGTGTTTCAGATATAATGTTTTAATTCGTGCATGTATTATTTTGTAGTAGTCAATACAATCTGACCTATTAAATGTACGAATTCTAGGCAACATTTTTCAATGACGCAAAATTACTTGAAATAAGGATTTCTGAAGCAATTTTAATCTGTAGACAATTCCGAATAAGTCGTTAGTCCTTTATCTGTCTAACACCAGCCGGCGATTAAACTAATTGCCCGTTTCAAGAGTCGTTCAGGGTAGCTCTCTGGGACCACTCATATTTAAGTTTTTGACGACCATTATATTATTCGTAATGACTTTAATGTTTACGGTTGGACCCAAACAATAATGTTATTATGGTGACTTAATCCTTTACTCGAGACCCGTATGCCGTAAATTAATTATGCTTGTTAAATAGCTGACACTTATAAAGAAAGCAATTTACGTGAGGAAACTGAGATAAAAGAATAAGAAGAAAATAAATTCTACTTCTGTTTATAAACCATTGTTAGTGCAGCAACTACTAAGATTGTTGTTTTATTAGTTGTTAATATTAATGTTAATTTGATACTTAATTAAATAAAGAATCGTTTATTTAGATAAATCAATATCACCAGAAATAATGCGACCATCACCTCAAATAGGTATAACATGTGACCGAGGTATTAAAAAAAATGTTTTTCCCCCTTTTTATTTATTTATTTCATTGTTCACACCAGATCTTGCCAGTTCTGTTGTTTATATTATTATTGTGATGAATGTTAAGCCTGGTAAAATTGAGTAAAAGGATCCACATTTCAAATGCTAGACTGCCTCGAAAAGATATTGCTAACCACGAAAAAAGGGAAAAGGAAGGAGCAGCAAGGGAATATTAAGAAAAGTGGTCTCCAGCGTGATATTGCTATTTCGAACCGTATTGAAATCTCTTACGAGATTCTTAACCTTTTATAAACAAGGCTAGTACCAGCCTAAAGAGATACTGCAGTTTTTCATAAATCAATATCTCAAAAAGAAGATATTTACATGCACATGCAGTGTGGCCTATCACAAGTCAATGTGACCTATATAAACATTTTCCGCTATTAAGAACGTTTTATATTCAACATTCTCAGTTCCAATAGGCATTGTTCTCAATAGAAACTGGAAAATGATATGACACACATTTCAATATTGGACTTTTAAAACGTCTTTCTGTATCTGAAATACTTATATTATAGTTAAAGTTTGTTAGTTTGTGATTTGTGACGTTGTCCTCATAGTAGGTTATATATCTAGATCTCTCGCAGAAGACAGTGATTTGTGCCACCATCTTCGTGCGAGTCCAATTATATTATCTGAAAGAGGATATTTCACTCTAAAAAAGTATCATCTCTTTATCTACAGAATCGATTCTGTAAATTCTTTCCCCAATAGAAAGCTACACTATAGTCTGAATGATCCTAAGTTATTACGCAGTAGAAACTGAAAGACACATCTAGACATAAAATAGAACTTTGACTGTATAATTATCATTAGAACAAAATCTATTTATTAAATATCTAAGCTTACTATCACTAAGAATAGTTTCATACAACCGCGGTGCAGTTGCGTTCATCTTCATTAAGATATGCACTTCTCATCTATATTCAATTGGAGAGCAGTTGCAACCGCAATTTGATTAAACGCCATTTTCATTATGTTCACATTCGTTAGAACCGTCCTTCCAGTCCAATAAACCGATGTTTTACCAAATAAAATGATGTGTACTTCGTATTGTTACTTCTTGATCGAACTACATTTTATATAGGTAGTAATTATGTAAATAAAATTGGTCGATAATTCGAAAGTGTCATAATTGTATTTTTTTGAAAAATCGGTTAACATTCGACACTTTTTTTAGGATATCATATATGGATTTAGGAAGTATACTTAAAAAAGTCTAAACGCTAAACTAGTGTAGACTGTTTGGTAATTTTATATAGATTATTTTTGTAGTTTATATAACTATATGATGAGCCCGTGTTTCACGTAACACATTTAAAAAAAATTCATATTTTTAGAATAGGCCGCAAGAGATATCGCTATTAACTAGTGCAAAGATTTTTAGTATCTAAGAACCTATTGTAATACCATGACGATTCAAAAGTGTTACTTTATGTAGCCTAATAGAATAAAGATACTTTTGACTTTGACTTTGCTTTGACCTATGAAGACTATACCTATCCTTATAGTCTTAGTTATATGTATAGTAGATATTAATAAGCATTGATTTTGATTATTCAATTAAGTTGACATTTTAAAAAGCAACATTTAGTCCTTGATTTAATAGCACGTGTATATTCAACGAATTATTTACAAATGTCTCGTAAAATTATATTTATACGCACGCCGGTCGCCCCCTCACCTGGGCTAATTTACGATCAGGTCAGACACAATGACATTCTCTCGTTGATACTTGATAAGCAGTATTGTTCTGTTGGTCACTGCAAACCTGGTAAGATGTATCGAACCTATTGTAGATTTTAGTATTTAAAGACGAAAAATATAATATAGATATTAAGTTACTAGACTAATAACTAACTTAAATTTTTTTTAACTAACACTACTTATACACATTTTAAAGGAAAAATGTAATTAGTTGAAAATAAAAGTTTTTTATTATTACCTATAATATGTTCTAATTTCGTTTTCCTTTCTTTATCCATTACTCCCTTTTTTAAAAAATCCATCCTTTTTTATAGGTGGGCAATAGTCCCTTGAGGCACATAGGTTTACATCTGTTTAAGTGGTGACTTACCTTCAGGGGAACATTCTGCTCAGTTGGCCATCACATAGAAGATGTAAGTCTTGTTTCTGATAACCTGGTAGTTACTGGCGACATTATCGCTTAACAGTGATAAAGTTTCTAGTTGTATTTTTAGTTTATTCCGTTTAAGTTTCTTTTAAAAAAATCTGTATTTTCAGGATACTAGTTCATCCGTTATTTTAACATAGACGTTTAAAGTCAACGTTCCCTTAAAGGTGCTTTAAATGCCGGAATAAAAGGTACTGGTTGAATGCTTTTAAACTACTATGACATTTTGAATTCAATCTTTTCAATCATCACGTTGTTGTAAGCTCAAAATTTCCCTTGTTAAAATGTTTTTCAATAGAGCTTTTTATAATTTCCCTATAGTATTGTAGAAAAGATTTAAATTCTTTCTGTTATAAAAAAGGAGGTAACATTGTGAACGAAATCTTCCGAAATGCTATATATTATAGGTATATATATACCTGACATAATGTAAGTAGGTAAAGAAAAAGAACGTATGTCCTCTGTATGTAACTATGTATGTGTATTTGTCATGTCTACTCCCACGTCTTGTTGATATTGCAACCATTATTCACTCGCAGATATCTTAAAACAATAAAAAATGTACCTATATAAAAGAGGCATACGTAAAATAAGTTCTATTAAAAAACATAATTTAAAGAGATCTTTAATTAAATTAGTTTATTGAAATGCGTAGTTTTTTTATGTACAAAAAATTACCCCGGTTTCTTTTTACGATATTGTAACAGTTAATACTATTATTATGAATTCGAATACAGATTCAATAAATCATTGAAATCGGTAGTCCAGTTATGACTAACGCGATTAAGATATGATTCATGCTTCACGAAACTATTTCATTTGTCTCTTTTAAATAAAACACATTTCAATCCAAAATAATTTATTCACTAACACAATTTACGCTTAGTATCCTTAAACAACGCGGGCTTATTAGTTCTTAATCGTATTTTCGTTCAACAATTGGATTCTCAAGCCCACGCGGGGAACCTAAAATTTATTTAAGCAGACAAGAGATTCATAATTTGGTTTTAACTCGATAAAGTCACTAACTTAATTTGTTGTAAATAATGTGCTTTTGTTCGTGACCCATCGAATTGCAATTTGTAATAATTTTAATGTACTAGTAACGTGTGGGGAGGGATATCGCTTTTGTTGATACGAATTATATATTGCTCTACTGGAGATTTTGTACATGCGGACCAAATGTCGATTTAAACGGACCAGGCTATTATTATTGACTTACTTTAAATGAATATATTCATTATTTAAATGTAGTTTTAAATTGATTTTAACATACTACGAATAATACTATAAATCAATTCGTCTTTTTAATAAGAATTGATTTTGTATTGCTTTAATCGAAGGTGGTCTATGATAATGGTGTCATGAAAGCAAAGTGTCAATTATGAACAATAATAAAATAATGTAGAACAGAAGGTACATTGTTTCAATAATATTTGAAAATATAGATATTGGTTCATTCAGAATTCCCTAAATACTGCAAATTTATAATAGCTTCAATAATCTCTTTTTCAATAATACATACGTACTTATATAATAGATCGCCAGCTACATTTAAAAGCATCAATTTTTTCTACACACAAATAAATCTGTAATTCTAATCCCGTACAAAGCCGAGTTCGTGTCAAATTCAATCGCCTTACAAATCTCCCGTTTTGTGCTCGCACATGGCGTCTTAAAACCTACCGACAATTCAATCAATAGTTTAGTTATAATAATAGTGTGTGATGACGTATTCGATTTCACGGGGGACAGTCTCGATATAAACGGTGTGAAATCGCTAAATAGTTATTGTATTACTA
This sequence comes from Eurema hecabe, assembly GCA_026213755.1. Taxonomy (NCBI): domain Eukaryota; kingdom Metazoa; phylum Arthropoda; class Insecta; order Lepidoptera; family Pieridae; genus Terias; species Terias hecabe. Next base: position 8,519,492 of record JADANM010006098.1, read on the forward strand.
GCGTCTGCTTTGACTCAAATAAATGTTTTTGTTGATGTAGCTTTGTGTTTTTTCACATCTGCCTATTTTGTATGTTGGCATGATTTATGATTTTGTTAATTCTTAAATAATATTAATTGTTGTTCTACGGGGATTAAGTTTATTTTTAAAGAAGTATAGTGTAATTCAAAAGTCATGAGTTCTTTATTTTTTTAAGCATTGAAATACAGAATTATAAAGAGCTATATGTCATCCTTAACTTATCGAGGTAATTCACAATTTTCCTAAATTAAATTTATAAATAAATATGATGTATAATAGTTACATCTATGTTTATAATTCTTAATATAACCTTTTACTAGTGTATAAGGTTATATTAAGTATACTACTTACTTTTACTTTTTAGGTAAAGTGTAAATATATTAAGTATAAAAACACATAAATTGAAATGTATTGACGATATGACATTGACATTTTGGTACGGTATGACTACTGTAATAAAAGTCATTGGATTTCCCTACAATCTCATTCTTATTTATTTTCTTCTTATCTTGAAATACAGCTGAAATAGTGCAAGTAATAATGTAATTTTTCAGTAGTAACCCAAACATATATTTGAAGCTGATTTTCAAATAAATTTGACTCAGAGAAACCTATCTTTCACTTGCAGCCTCCCTTCTGAAATTTGAAATTTATCTCAGCTCTATGGGCCAGGGCACTTGAACCTTATAAATTATATTAAGGCTTTATACATTTAGGGAGGATCTGTGATGCATATATAACTTTAAAATTGTACCGTGTAACGTTAACCTTACTGCTACGTAGATGTTTATATTATCGATAATAAATCCTTATTAATATTATAAATGAGAAAATAAAGCGTAAAAAATGGTTTCACGCACAAAATACTGGACCGATCACCACGAAATTTTTAACCCCCGACGCCAAAAGAGGGGTGTTATAAGTTTGACGTGTCTGTCTGTCTGTCTGTGGCATCATAGCTCCCGAACGAATGAACCGATTTCATTTAGTTTTTTTTTGTATTACCGGTGTTTTACGCTCGAGTGTTCTTAGACATGTTTGATGAAAATCGATTGAGACGTTTAAAAGTTATGGGGGGTTACAGTGGGGAAGAAAAACCGAATGTCTGCAAATATGCTCATGTGGGGTATCAAATGAAAGGTTATGGCTTGTACATCACAAAAAATCAACAACTTTTATAAGTTTAACGTGTTTGTCTGTCTGTCGGGGGTTTTTGAAATTTTTAATTTAATATTTTGTACATATATTCTTGGTGGTATCAGAATAAACATAGGCTACTATTTATATCCTATATTTATTTAATTAATTCAATGCGAAGCCGCGGTTAAAAGTGAGTATTAAATATTCTGTTAGTTTCACTACAAAATATAAAACTAAGTCGTTTTCCACTATCTATCTGTATACATTTTTAAATATTTTTTTAAATTGCTAATATTTTTAAAGTAACGTAACAATTTTGGTCTCGTACCTACTACCTACCTATTAATAATTATCAAAAGAGAGTAGGTTTATATGACTGTGAAAGTTATAACATAAACCTTCGTGCGAAACGTCCGGAAAGCTTTTACTATGATAACTATACAATTAATATTTTTTACAATTAATATTATTAATATATAGATTTGTTTATGCAGGTAATATAGGAAAAATATTCGCAAACCATTGAAGAGCGAGTTGTCAATAAAATACGTTTTTACTGAAGAGTTCCCATTTTGGCTGCGGAACATTTGAATTCCATTCGCTCGGCGAATAAATGAAAAAAACGCGGCGAATTTAATAAAACTAGGGCTTTTCAAATTAGACGAGTGGATATGAGTGACGGCGCACTATGTCTTGTGTATTGCTAGTTATATGTCAGCAATTTTCCTGCGAAACCCATATCCGCCTATACAAGCGTGTTCCGCTTACCGCTTTATATTTTTGGTATGGAATATTTTAAATTAGTAATTGTTAAAATTCTGACTATTTCAATGAAGCTTTAGAGATCTATCGATAACCATTCTGTGCTATGATAATAAAAACATTGTGACTTATATAAGGAATCATTATTTGTTGAGTGATAGTAGTTTTAACGTAGTCTAAATATATATTATATACGGGATAAGTAGTCTAAATAATTTGATTGTTTTTAACTTGGCCTGCGTGTACACTTTTTTCTATTCTATTAAGATCCTTAATTGCTTATATATATACCTAAAATAATAAAAAAATTCTCTATCACAATAATAATTCTTATAATATTACAAATATAAAAAGAGAGTGTGTGAGGTTATATACCTACATCTTAAACTTAAAAAAAAAGATTTTGTCTGAAATTTGGCACTCAGTTAGTCATTATTATCTAGATTAACACACAGGATATCTCTCTAGTTACCATGGCAACGGCAACGCGGCTAAACCTGCAAGTCATGGTTGTAAAACTTTCCTATAATGTAGTTTCAAAGTAGAACAAACTCATAATAGGATATAAGAGTGATCCGCGCTCGGGCCGCAGTTCCGAACATTATCCATCCATCTCATTGGGCCCTACTGCTTAGCATACACATTACATTACTCTATGTCGACCCTGTCCTGAAAACGATTACGTTTTCGGGTTGTATTTTATAGTTTGCTAACAACCAGGGTGTCATGAAATATTAAGACACTTATTTTAGCAGAACGCCATCTTGTCCCGCATTCAGCAGAGCTTGCGTTACGGCAACTAGTTGTGTCATTTACATATATGTACATACTCTGACCCCTAGACTTATTTATACGAGTATTATGGTCCAGTGGTTTTTATTTGCATGGTTCCCTTCCCGGATATAATCTACGTGTCAAATGTCGTCCTAATCCTAATGAATAGTTTTATTTTTATATGCCATGAAGTGTCGAGATGAGCTGAACGCACTCCTGATAGAAATAGAAACGCCAGCCCATAACCAATGCAGTGCTTCCCGAATCTTTGCTCTTAAGTCTAAAGCCAAACTCCGAACAGGGGTACACTACACCGACTCACCGACGCTCCCCACTTTGAGTCATAAAATGTTAAGACTCATTAGCCCAGTGATCTCGTTGTCTACTGTGCCCTTCAGACCGGAGCACAGTATCATAAAAGACATACAATAACAAACACGCATAGATTATATATTCATCATCACAAACTTTCACATATATAAAAATGAAATCCGTTTTCCGTTGTCACGACATAACATGAAAACCGCTTAACCGATTTTTTTGTTGTATTTATTGTTATTAGGAGAAGGTTCTTATGTTTCACTTTTTTGATATTATATGATTATAGGGCGATACGAAGTTCGCCGGGTCAGCTAGTTTATAATATAAGTAAGTATTAAACGAACAAAAGTCATGCACTGCTAATGAGTCTACATTCTATAAGCTTTGCGTGAATAAAGAAGTTATTTCTTAAATCAGTTTAAATTCTCGAGCACGGAAAAGCTTGTAAATACCAAATTTCTAAACCATATATTTTCCTAGTCCATTCCACATTTCGTATAAATGCGGTCCATTACTTTTTATGATTTATCGAACATTCTGGAACGCGCCGCGATAATTCTTAGACTAAAATAGGACGCATTTAAAATATTGCGACTTTAATGTTCTATTAGAACTAAAAAAGATACGTTTATAATTGCTTTATTTATTTGGTAACTTTATAGTTTGATTTATTAGTACATCTATGCACTGTTTTTAAAAGAAAGCCAGATTATTTAAGCTTGTATGGCAAGACTGGATGTATCGAATTCATATTTTGTCTACGATAGACTCATATAAAATACTAGCGGACCCGTGCCCACTTCGCTGGGCATAACGTTAACAATCCTTTTTTTATATAGCGTATGACACTTAGCAATAATGCGGCTTTCTATTGGTGAAAGAATTTCTAAAATCGGTTCTGTAGATCCCGAGATAACCCCCTTAAAATTTAACAAACCCACAAACTTTACTTAATATAATATATACTTTATAACAATAGTTTAGATAAAAAGAAACTTAATTTAATAATTATACGCTAGAATAGTTATATCTCTTGTGCAAGTAAACTTACATCTATAGAAATATTTCAATGTTTGTTTCCAAACAGCCGAAAGCCCTGACACCAGCTTCAAAAAATGTTCCAATAACTTCATAATATTCACGCTTCATTGAAACTCATTGCTGTAATAAACCACATATTATAAACATCAGTCTTCTCTCCCCTAATTTCATTATTTATTGCCCACGAAGCAACGAACGTTTCACAAAGACCTCCGCGTGAATGAATTATCGTCATACTCTTTAATTGTAAAAAATAATATTTTTCACCGAACGCCTCTGCTACGTAACGACCCTAAAATTACTCACGAAGAGACTTTAATTAATCTAATGATGTTGAAGGCTGCGAATTTTTCGTACTTAGTAAAGATTTTAAATTTAGGGTGTAATGTACCAATAATGCGACCAATCCTTTTTCTTAGAATGCTTTATTTATTATATTATATTTTTTTGATTTTTCATTGCATCAAAGATCCGAAGACTCCGTCTAAAATTGTCTTATAATGAATCTTTAATATAATGTCGCGTCCAGCTTGGCTATCTCCTCAGATATTTGATCTATCCAGGATATTCTCTTTGGATTCCGTTAACATACAAT
>JADANM010006098.1:8531491-8544211 GCA_026213755.1 Eurema hecabe
TGCGGCTATTTACACTCGGTTTCAACTTTCAATCAATGAACTTCTGAGCCAATAGGTTTTCGCACAAAGGAAATAATCGAGCCGGCGAGCTGATTCCAGCCAGTCCAAGGGATGAGCGAATTGGATCATCTTCAGAAGCACTGCTACAGGCTTAAGTAGTAAAATATTATATCTAATAGTAGTTAATAATATAGTTCTTTTACGCTTAAACTACTGAAGGGATTTTCTACCAAAGCGAGGTACTACATACTTTTCCAAACTCTAAAAGCTTCGTTGTAGCCTTCTTTAAGAAAGTAGAAGTGACATACTATGATACTATTTGTTAGGGTCATAATTATAAATTCAAATGGAACTTTATTTATATTAAGGCCTGATATAAAGCGATCACTATCATTCATGGATAATTAATAGTCAAGTTAGATGCCTAACGAATGCGTTGTAAGACTTAAAAAATATAAGGAGATAGTGGGCCTTTGGTAGGTACTTCCACTAACTGCACGAAACACGCATCATTGACAGTTTCGATTTCCAGTTTCCTGTCAATGATTGATACCATTCTAGTGCTTGCTGACCTAATCCAGCCTTACCTGATAAATAGGATTTAGTTATATTCCATATAATGAAATCGCACGGCCCAACTAGTCATCAGTAAATCGCCTTATTGGCTCTTCTTATCCAAGTTTCCTGAGTACTTGAAACTAAAGTCCTCTAAAGTTGTTACCAGTTTTGCTAGTGATGCTCACAGACCTGTGAAAGATTCTCATGGTGTTTTTGTTTGAAGACTCGCTCATCATATTACCGTGCTGAAATGACAAAGGGAACATTAATTTGATGCTATATAAGTTTCAATCTCACAAAATTAAAAGTAAGATAGGCTTATAATTAATCGTTTTAAGCTATAGACAACCAAAATCAATTGGGAAACAGTGAAAATTAAAATCGTGCTTTCATGGATGCTATTATAGGAACTACGATAAATAAAAATCGGACCAAACAAGAGGTTTTAAATTAAAAGAAAATTCATAAAAAACTGATTAATAAGAGAATTTCTCTTTTACAGTCTATTGACGAATCAGAATACAATAAATAGTAAAGTAAATACAGTGTTATGATCTCCATTCTTGTCTCCTCAGAACGTACTATCCACTCAGTCTTTATTGAATTGAACCAGACAGAGACAGTCCGTCTAGCTAACAAATATAAAATATTAGCTTCTATAAAAATGCAGTGTTTCATTCATACAAATTGCTCTTGACCAGTTTGTTCATAGAAACGGGATTTAGTTCGCTCTTAAAGCCTTTTCTTATTGCAGCGGGAAGTCAAGTGAAACTTCGCTGTACCGATTCAGATTTACTAAATATTTTCAAACAAAAGAATACAGTTTTCTCTCAAGCGTTGTTAAGCTCGGGAAAACAACAGTTTCGTAAATTTCATTTTCGTTGCAATCAAACCGCGATTTAAAATCAAATCTTTTTTAAATTCACATTGTTTGGAGTTTTTATTGTTGTGAATTGTGTGCTAGATATGTCCCGTGGTTACGTCCGTGTAGGGATTGCAATCCGGAAAAACGGATCCGGTAATCCGGCGGATCCGGCATCATTTGATGGTTACCGGATCCGGTACCAATATACCGGATCCGGTCTCCGGATCCGGTGATAGCAGTTTGTGATAGAATAATAAAGCTGCATGAGTAGGTACTTTTTCTACGATCGTATTTTCAAAATCAATATTGATTTTCTTCTAATACTATTTTTTTTTACAATAGTTACGTTACTTAAAATAATTATAATTTATCGTAGGTAAGTTGATTAAACTAAAGTTCTAAACTCATTATTGTGATAATTTTTGCCATTCATTCGTTCGGCAGATTCATCAAATCATGATGGTATCTGTCATAATCATAAATACCTATAAGACTTGTTTGTTAGCACTCTCAAATACTGATAATAATGATTTTAATCTCATTTCAGTTAATTACGTAAAGTCAATTGTATCTATTAATTAGATATTATAGTTACTTGATAATTAATATTGTTACTTATAAATTGATTTATCTGTGAAAGTGAAATCTAGAAAGACTGAGCTACTCGTTACGTCTTAAAATTATTACCAGTTACCTACGCTAATAAATTTTAATTTTTTTCTTGTCGTCTTAACTTTACTTACAAAATAAAGTTGATTTTTATATATTTGTGATTTATTTTTATTAACTATCTACATATAAGTGACACTTGATCAACTCACTTATTTTGTACTAAAAAGCGAAAATCATCTCGATTTAATCAATCCGGCCGGATCCGGTCGGATCCGACCGGACTGATGGGAATCCGGTCAAATCCGGCCGGACTGAAAATGACGCCGGATTGCAATCCCTACGTCCGTGTCTGTAACCAGATTAAAGATACTTTCGTAATGTTAGTAGCATTCTACATTCATTTCCAAAATCAGACCTTGTATGTAGTTTTAGAGATATATCCAAACAGAGTAACATACAAATGATGATAGTTAAAGAACGCGTATTTAATAAATTCACATATTAAACCCCATACGATTCAAACGTAATATAATAAATATTTATTAGATCGTAAGTATGTATGAAAATTCTCATTTCCTCGCAGGCTTGCTATTCAAAGGCATCTATCTAAAACTAGGGCGATTCACTTAGAAAAGTCCATAAAATAAAAATGAATGTCGTCGAGGGAAATGATAGCGAGTTCTTCCTCAACTTGAATTACGCCTGACATGTACAAACTTGAACGCTATATATCCTGCAGGAAATATTTTTGCGCAAGAAAGTTTTACGTGTCGTGAAAAATTCAATACGCGTTACGATAAGCGTAATTACGACTAAAAATATATTTCTATAATATTAATACTGTGTATTAATAAAGTTCACCGCGGTTTTCTTGTCGTTCCTAAATATCCCAGTCGTAACAATAGAACGAAGACATCAAGTTATGATATAATTAGTACCAAATTTCGTTCCAATCGCTTCAGTAGTTTTAGAGATGGAAAGATAGACAGACAGACAGCATTTATAAGATTAGTGTGGATAATATCATTGTATTAAGTATAAAATTGTGTATCATTCCAGGTTCTCATGCACCTGCGCGTCTCCAACCAAATCCATTTGTAGTTTTTGCGAAAGATACGAGAAAGGGTTGTTTGTTACCCTTTCTCGTTATGTTTACATACATCAATATACATTGACAAGGTTATCAACATCGATAAGTCGAATAATTATAATTGTATGACAATGTCTTCGCGCTAGTAATAATTATTTAATTTAGATGCGAATTATATGGAAACTAAATATAGAATGTAAATAAAAGCAACTGTTTTCTTTTAGTTAAAACTGTAACCTAAATTAGGTCAAGAGGTTAACTTACCAAAGTTTAATTTAATGCGATGTCATTTTCTTTTACTCGATAACTTACATTTGTTTTTAATTTATTTTAATCGTTTAGAATTTTTCTTCAATCATGTTAAAAGATAATTCCAAATGACAACCGAAACATTCGATTTCTAATTTCAAAGGCAGAACCATAGACTATATATTTTTTTTTAATGTCAAGAACAAAACCCATAGACTTTATACTTTTTTTATGTCAAAAGCTCAAATTACCATAGTTTGTAATGCAATGGGATGTCAATATTCTCGATTGCCGGATTATGAGGGGACAAACGTGCAAGTTTGTTAGACTCCCTTGCATTGTGCACGGGATGGGGATGCCTGATCACGTTCTCATATGATGACGGTACAAATTGTTTTTTTTTTATTTCCTTAGATATATCCCAAAGGACATTAGAAATGGGATATAATATTTTAATGTCACACTGATGTCAATTTTAATGTTTTAATATGATGTTGATTTGTAGGAACGTTTTTGCGTTTTATATAAAAATAATTAGACTTAAAAATTAAAATCTCCTTATTATTTTTATTGATAGGTTTCATGTTAATATGTAATCATTTGTTTTTAATAAATGTAATTCAATAATAGGTTTTTGCACACCAACAAATTGATAAAAATATATCGAAATTCGGTGTAATATATTAGACCCCTTGGTTGGGAGTAGTAATTATTGCAATAGTAGGTTCTCGAATGAGTCATTTTCAACAGCTTATACAAGGGGCTGCTCTGACCCCGTGACTCAGTACGTCTCAATCGGACACCTCGTTACTGTGGCATTGACAATAACTGTCAATGTGAATTATTCCTTGGGGTTGAACACGCACACCTACCTTGTACACGCAATTTATACAATGAATATGGATTTGTATTTTATGATACAGATAACATTCGAAATATGATAGAAAGAAGAAAAAAGATTGTATGTCCAAAGACAAAATTTGAAACAAATGATACTGGCTGCTGCTAAAATTAAAAAAGAGTACTAAAATATGATCTGAATTTTAGTGGTAATTTTGAAAAACGAATAATACTACAATAAAAAAAAAAGTTTACATAAATATTTATACATGGCACAATAGAATAAAAAAAGGAATGATGTCATAATTCCATTGTCAAATTTAAAAAAAGAATCTGTTAACATTCACAAGCCGGCAAAACAAAACCGACATGAACAACAAATCCACTCTTGTACATACGGTTAGCTCTGACCCAATATACATTTGAGACAGTATAAACCCCAATAACAGAACGCATTAGTAGCACGTGACACCGCATGCCTGATTGGTTTCCGAATGAACGATAAACTTGTCCTTTGCCCCATGCGATATGGGGATGATAAATCCTGTGCGAAATTAAGCCAAAGTAACTCACATTGGTTTGCAAATGAATCATTTTGTTCTTTAAGGAGTCGGTATAGTAGTAATTCTCGAAATACGTTTTTATCTATTGGTCGGGCTATTAACTAACTATAACATTGCTACTACGACATTTATTACAAAATAAAATTATTCTACATAATAATATATAGTTAGTTTATTGGACCCGCTTTAGTCAAAATATGTTTTTAAAAAAAAAAAAACATTAGTTGTTCTAATTGTAGATATTTGTGTTCAATATATAACACGTTTCGATTCTCCCTGATCCGTTCATCTTAATATCCATAAAATAGGTACTAAATACAAAAAAAAATGAAACTGTCATGCTGTTATTTTAAGAAGCCATTTGAAAACTTGTCAACGATTTATCCGTCTTATAAACCAGAAATTGCACAGCTACTTCGCAACTTCTTAATTCGCTGAAAAAGTTATATTTAAATCTCTAAAGAAATCTAAATTAACGTTCCTACCGGTATGAAACAAGAAAACTTTTGATAAGCTCAAAAAGTTATAAAAGCTTTTTGCTGTATACGGCGTCACAGTTACTTATTTACTCAATGAGTCGATTCATCTAAAACTGTGGTTTAATTAATAGTAATTTATTTAATCAAGCCTTTAAAGGAATAATATTTGTTTTTAAAAATTAATTGATATAAAAAATGAAATGCTTCGTTTAAGCAATCTTTGTTATGTATTATGTATTTTATGGTAATATGTGAACAAGTTTCTTGTGTAGGTCTGAATATGTTTATTACAAATTCTTTTGTCTACGTAACAATAAATACAGATAATACTTATTGTATACAACGTTCAGGTGAATTGATTACTAATTTTGAACAACGTTTTAACGTTGTTCAAAATTATAGAATATAGATAGTTCGAAGTAATTAAAATTACTTCGATTGAAAAAGTTTGTTAAGTTAAAACTTTGATTTAATTGGATTTGTACTTAAATGATTTATATAAAAGAAAATTCATTTTTACTACACAATGAGACTAAAGTCTCATTATCTATAAATATAATAATATAATTAGAGAAAAACACTATATTATCATTACATTTCTATTTAATGTCTCAAATAAAACAGTATGCTTAATCGTTAGACCCGACTTAACCTAAAAACCAAATGTCAATGAAACGTCATCTGTCAAAACGTCTTTCGTCACATTTTTATGAAATGTCATTAAATAGTTCCATAATCATGTCATCGTAATAAAAACGAATGGACATTAACCCAAAAACGGAGCTCAAACTTTACTCGATTTACTTTAAGCTTAAAAATATTTACGAGTTTCGTTCACTGGCAATCTGGGGCAGATTAATTAAAAGTTAAAGCCGATCTGACGGTTGGAATCTACAGGCCTATTCCGTATAGTTATGATCAATATTTCCGAAGGATATGTACAATGAAACATGTAAGTATACTGTATAGTAGTAAGAGTGCGTTTTAGTACGTTTTCAGGTAGGTAAGATAACGAAAATGTATACGTTGTCGCATTACAATATAAAAATAAATAATTCAGGAGTTTAGTTAAGGGTTATTTAAATGATTTTATTCAATCTTACGTAGTTCAGATAAATTTCGTGACGCTTTGGCGTCTTCCAGATGTAATCTGGATCTTAGCTCCTTTCTCTAAAAATGTCTAAAAAATAAACATCGGTCTTTTTACTAGCGGGAGATGCTGTAAAGGTGGCCTTGACGTCTATCCGCTGAGGTGAGAGCAGTTTTAGTGGGTAAAAATCCGACATAGCCTATGGTCCTTTCTCCAAGACCTTGCTATACTATAAATATTTAAGAACGGCACTATAAAAAAGGCACTGCTGCATATAATCAAACACACCAAATAAATCATTTAACGGTTTTCACTGTTCGTGCACAGACGCATATGTTACGAGTGAGACATTATTATTTATCCGAACGACACTGACAGGAGTAGGTACCACTGCCGTTGTTGCTTGTAAATCAACTATTTGCGCTTGCGCAGACCAAGGGTGTGTTATATAGCGTGATTAAATAATTATATGAGGTTGACTATTTATAATTGATTTATATTACTGAAAGATTTACTGTTTCTAAAAATAGAACAAATATATTTTATCTATAAATATAAAAGGAGAAACTGACTGACTGTCTGACTGACAGACAGACATATCAACGCACAGCCTAAACGGCTTAACGTAGGGACTTGAAATTTGGAAGGGACGTAGCTTAGGTACCATAGAGGTGTACTAAGTAAGAAATTCCCGAAATTCCCACGGGAACGGCGGGGAAAAACTGCTGTGTTTCATGAAAACAATGTAGATATTGTTGCTTTTAATATATTAATATATTATATTACCTATACAAGTTTAAATAGAAAGTCGCGTATGATATCTTCTTAGGAATTATGGAGAAGTTTATATATAGCAAATAGTAAGTCATAATTTTTAATTTTAGTTAGTACTAAATAAATTCATTCTGTATACATTTTCTCATACTGCACTGCGATCAAGTCTTGAGAGTTGAGACAGGCGCCGGCCACAGACAAATGTATTCTTTATACTAAAGTATTTGCGACTTGAAGAATTATCGACACTCCAAGCAGTGAGTGCTTATTGATTTGTGCTTATTGTCCCATTAAGTGGTTATTGATTGCGATGGTACAGAGCTTAATATGCGTTTGAAATAAATAAAAACACTATAAGTATAACTGTAAATTACGATAAAGAATAAATTGTATATATAACATGGAGTTTATTTTTCAAATACGATGCGTAAACCAGTGATACAAAGCAATTGAAACAATTTTAATTTGCGTGGACAGACTAACCGATGTTTTTACCCGTGTAATTCTTGTTCTAGTAGCAAATAAAGATAACAAAAAGTATCCTATATGCTAATTAAAGGTAAAATCTATCTTCGTATTAAATTTCAACCAAATCCATTCACTAGTTTTTGCGTAAAACTGTAACAAACTTTCACCTTAAGAAAATCAGAATACGCGCAAAACTAAGTATGGTCTCGTTTCCTCGGGGCTATAAACTAGTGTGTATGTTTAAGAAGCGACAGTTGGAAGTCAATTCACAAGTGTTCGCTGAACATTTTAATTGCAACTCATTTATGTACATGTATTTAAATGGAGCCCGTATTAATCAGATCGCTTGACGGCGCGGGCGACGGAACACTGTTTTATGGCGAGATAAATTAATGATCTTATTACGTGTGATACTTGGGAATTGCGCTCGGAGATTGATTTAGTATGTACTTGGTTATGAAGCTGTAATTATAGAGTATTTATTTATTTATTTATTCTTCATTACATGTACACAAAGTAAAACACAAAGAAATATACAAGTAGTGTTTGTTCACTAAGAATATTACTACACAAACAAATAACATACATAATCATCTAACTTTTAAGGTTTTTTGTTATTTATCATAGTTGTTTTGGGTAACTATCTTCGCGAAAAAGGCTGTTGCGGTTGCGGAATACATAGGGTTTTGGTCAGTAGAAGTTCGACATGACCCATGTGACCTTCGAGGGTTAATAAACTACTAAAAATGTGTACTTACTATGAGAACTGGAAAAAATTTAATTACTCCGGTATGAACTGCTTAAAAAAAGATTTAATTTATAATATGTCATATTTAGTCCAAGAAAATAGAGCTTTAAATACGAATTTAAGATAAGCCTTAATTAAAAAAAAAGGTTTTATTTTTTCACAAGTTTTCGTGGATGAATTTATAAAAGACTAACGTTTACATAAAAAATTCAAGATTTTATCTGAAATTCGTATTAATCACATCTTATAAAGCATTTGAATGCACGAAAAGTAATAACGTGAAATATGAAACTAAAATCATAATATATTCTTGAACATTCTATAATAAAATAAATAGCCCTGTCTCGAACTGGTTAAGTGAATGCTTGTATCACATTACCTGAGGTACCTCGTGACTAATGTCTGCAAGTTATCATTGAAGACGAGTTAACTAACAACACATTTGGAAGTTAATTTTTCAGTATCGTGTTACGCACTTTGTATAGAGATTATAGTTATACGCGAGAGCGTGGGCGAGTTGGAATTTTATAGCGGTATTGAAAAACATGCGACAGTCGAAATTAGATTTTATTTCTGCTTTGCACTATGAATGTGTTTTATTATTATCAAACGAGTAGATGGTGTATTTTTTATTATGTAATTAATCTTAAAAGTTAAAAAAAATAACTAATTAATATGATTAGAAGAATATACGGAAATTAACTAACCGTTATATCTAAGACCAACACAGACGGGAGACATGAAACCTTAAAGTAGAAACTGCTTATCTCATTACCATTTAACCATGCTCCATGCAGCGCCAAAACAAAAATGAACCAATTTAAATATTCTTATACAGACCTTTAAAACCGGACTATATTAAAATGGCACCACATTACACGCTTCTTCTTCCTAGTCGTTGTCGCTCTTAACAGTGATAAAAGATAAAAGATGATTTTTCCCCCTTTTTTTCTTCTTCTCGCCGGGTTAGTTCCCGAACCGGTGGTAGGCACAATGTAGACTATGTAAAGGTATTAGTTTTCAAATTTATTCAGAAAATAAACATTTTCATTTCATTCAGTGAGGACGTGGTCATTATTCAAGTGTTGGTGGCAACCTTAACAGCACGACGCCACTCCTCTCTCATGGTCGCCTTCCTCGAGCATTCGTGAAGAGATTTATTGTCCACTGCCGCTCTGATTTGGTCTGTCCACCTTACATTATATGCATCAAATATTTAATATAAAAATCGTTTCACGCAACTGAAATTTAAATAACCTTAAAAAAGAGTTAAAAAGTCGTTTCAAAAACCGCTCATCTCATCACCGTTCTCCGATCTCCGAGTCGTTCATCATCACCCGATAAGCGATGCTCGTATACCATCGAACAAACGACACCATCATATATCCCTTTATCGTTATTGGAATCGTAACTTGAGTTTGATCGATAGTTCGGACGCCTAGTCAATGCGTTTTGGCGGGCTAATATTGAATATAACATATTTAAATTATTACGTATCTATCTGAATGAGTGATAAGTTTTTTTTGTTCTTTTTATTAGAATTCTTATTCAATTTATGTTGACTAGTGATACGCTTCTTTAAATATATCAACGTAACGTTCTTATAGTTGACGTGTATAATAAAGCAGATTTCTGCAAGACATTTTAAAGGGTCCGAAGAGATACATAGATTATAGAATCTCAGACTGCGTTTCATAGTTTTCTTAGATGACGAGAACACGGCTTTATCGGACTCGAATTAAAACAATCCAGCTGACTAAAGTTTCACCGGTTTCCACAACGCCTACATTTTTACCACCGACTCAAATATATGTCTAAACTCTAAACACTCCTCTTCAAGACTTACTATGAAAACTTACACATTTGACATTCTATCGCGAAATAAAAATCTCTAAAAATATAAAGGTCTGGTAAAATATTACAGTAAGCTATAAATACAGGCCTTGGACGCGACAGTTTTGTTATTTTCTTTGATAACTGGGCAACATCGTCAAAGCGTGGGCCGAGGCGTTATTATACGCACGAACAAGATACAATAAAACGATACTAAACAAACTCATCCTGGCGATTGTAATAACCAAGTGGAAGTAACGAGGTTGTACCTAACGCGTCGTAGATATTCAATAATGTCATAAGTGCTTCGGCCATACTAATATTATGGCGCGAAATTTATGACGTCAATGTCATAAATGTTTCCACCTAACTATTTAAACGGCGCGAAATTTATGACGTTTCAGGGTGAACTCTAACTTCATTCAAAAATATCGTATGGGATTGCTTTGTTGGCCCCAGTAAAGCTAGTAATTTTATTGAGAACACTTTTTGAAAAATTATCTTAAGAAAAAAAACTTAAAGAAATGTCTTATCACTTGATTGTTGTTTAAATTGAATTAAAATGTTTTTTGACGTCATCTGTATACAATTTGTTATTAATTCTTGCATTTTACCCAACTCTACTGTAAAATCTATGAAAGCATTGAACCAAAATATCCATTGAACCAGTCAAAGAATCTTCTACATATGTATTACACTGCTAACAAATTACAGAGTACATGTTTTCTTTTTATAACGCAATTAAATTAATTGAACGCGTCTCTATCGCCAGCTGTTAATTCCAGGCCACACACGAAATCAGATTGGGCATTAAGGGATAGTTGCTCGTTAAATCTTATCAACTAATGTGGATTACCGTCTTGTCCATTCAAAGTCATGGACACACGTACATGTGTATAGGCTGTGTGACATACATAATATGTTTATAATCTATGGTAATTACTTTTCTATTTTGTCGGATTATAATGGGGTTGATTTAAATTGGTAGGATTATAATTATTTGACATAACCTCAATTTTGTAAATTTTTGCTGTTTTCGTGAAATACATAAAAGGAATATTATATCAATGTAGTGTGTGTTGATCCTTATTAGAAATTGATATTTTGCAGGAATATTGAATGATCAAAAGTCAATATTTAATTTATTTTTGTTGTTGTAGGCACTAAACATAGCTGTCTAACAATTTTTATAAAAACCAGATGAGATATATGTTAGATTTATAATTAATACAAATTTACCCGATCTTTTTGAACGTTTATTATTTATGCATACATGACGACCCTTCCTAACTTTTATATAACATAAGAACTCAGTCAAAACAAGTCAATTGTACATAATCACGATGACGTTGTAACCGCATTGCCAGCTACAAAAAGTTCACTTTAAATATTTCTTTATTTTGACGTAGCCCATATGTTTGTCATCGTACGGGGCGACGGATGTGTCTCATGCATTATGCAAGGAAACCCTGAGATAATCGGCTCCGATACTGTTTGTTAGTCAAATAAGCCATTGTGAACGGCTACATCTGATATCGGAAGTTTCTTCGACCTAACAAGATCAATTGTGTTTGCAGACGATACCTTTTTTTCAATAAAAGTATGTAGCTAGCCGCAAACCGTGGTTTTACCTGTGTATTTTAGGTTCTCGTGTCAATAGTAGGATAAATATACCCGAAACATTGTAGCGAGACCTACTATACGAAGCGATCAGAACAGCCGGCTACGTTATAACCTCCTGGTTTTTGCCATGTAGTTAGAACTATGTGTTAATCTTCATCCAAATCAATATAATAGTTTTTGCGTAACAGTAAAATAAACAATAAACCTACGTAATGTTAAAAAGTTATGATGTACGTACATCCCTACAAACTTTCGCGTTTATAATATCTTCGGATGGCTCTACAAATATGGTAGGTATTATTTTAGCATGAACAGATATTTGAATATACGACCTTAAGCCATAATAGGCAGATGAACGCAAACAATGTCCAGATACTTCAAATCATCTATAAGTCCATACAAGTTAGTAAGAACTTCTAGTTAGCGTAGTTCTAAGGAACCCAGGGTGGGTTTAAGATTCACGTAGGGTAGAACGAGTTGAGGTATTGTCTTGAAATCAAGATTAATTGAAGACCTGATACGTGTCGGGCTAGACTAACTACTTAAATGTTCAACTAACATTTCTTATATAAAGGTACAGGTAACTACAAAATTATATTAACACGATCAATATTGGAACACATCCGAACACTAGTATTCTTATTGGATGAAAATAGTGTGTAAAATATATGAAAAATCTAATTGTAATATTGGAGAAGTATCATAAAATGTATTTATTTGGAAAGAACTAATTGTATTATCTGTAATCTTCTTACGACAACTTTTTATTAAATACTAAAATCTTAAAATCGGTTGCGTAGATTTAGGCATAAATATAGACAAACAGAAGAAAGCCACTTTGTTTTATACTACTTATGTAATGATAGTGCTAAAAGGATTTCTTTAAAATGTCTTAATATACTTTTCTAGTTGATTGTACGTAACGAAG
>JADANM010006098.1:8544311-8557126 GCA_026213755.1 Eurema hecabe
TGCGGCTATTTACACTCGGTTTCAACTTTCAATCAATGAACTTCTGAACCAATAGGTTTTCGCACAAAGGAAATAATCGAGCCGGCGAGCTGATTCCAGCCAGTCCAAGGGATGAGCGAATTGGATCATCTTCAGAAGCACTGCTACAGGCTTAAGTAGTAAAATATTATATCTAATAGTAGTTAATAATATAGTTCTTTTACGCTTAAACTACTGAAGGGATTTTCTACCAAAGCGAGGTACTACATACTTTTCCAAACTCTAAAAGCTTCGTTGTAGCCTTCTTTAAGAAAGTAGAAGTGACATACTATGATACTATTTGTTAGGGTCATAATTATAAATTCAAATGGAACTTTATTTATATTAAGGCCTGATATAAAGCGATCACTATCATTCATGGATAATTAATAGTCAAGTTAGATGCCTAACGAATGCGTTGTAAGACTTAAAAAATATAAGGAGATAGTGGGCCTTTGGTAGGTACTTCCACTAACTGCACGAAACACGCATCATTGACAGTTTCGATTTCCAGTTTCCTGTCAATGATTGATACCATTCTAGTGCTTGCTGACCTAATCCAGCCTTACCTGATAAATAGGATTTAGTTATATTCCATATAATGAAATCGCACGGCCCAACTAGTCATCAGTAAATCGCCTTATTGGCTCTTCTTATCCAAGTTTCCTGAGTACTTGAAACTAAAGTCCTCTAAAGTTGTTACCAGTTTTGCTAGTGATGCTCACAGACCTGTGAAAGATTCTCATGGTGTTTTTGTTTGAAGACTCGCTCATCATATTACCGTGCTGAAATGACAAAGGGAACATTAATTTGATGCTATATAAGTTTCAATCTCACAAAATTAAAAGTAAGATAGGCTTATAATTAATCGTTTTAAGCAATAGACAACCGAATTTAATTAGGAAACAATGATAATAAAAAACGTCCTTTCATGGATGCTATTATAGGAACTAGGGCGAATAAAAATTCATAAAAACAATTGATTAATAAGAGAAAAAAAAGCTCTTTGAAAGTCTTTCTCTTTTACAGTCTATTGAAGAATCAGAATACAATAAATAGTAAAGTAAATACAGTGTTATGATCTCCATTCTTGTCTCCTCAGAACGTACTATCCACTCAGTCTTTATTGAATTGAACCAGACAGAGACAGTCCGTCTAGCTAACAAATATAAAATATTAGCTTCTATAAAAATGCAGTGTTTCATTCATACAAATTGCTCTTGACCAGTTTGTTCATAGAAACGGGATTTAGTTCGCTCTTAAAGCCTTTTCTTATTGCAGCGGGAAGTCAAGTGAAACTTCGCTGTACCGATTCAGATTTACTAAATATTTTCAAACAAAAGAATACAGTTTTCTCTCAAGCGTTGTTAAGCTCGGGAAAACAACAGTTTCGTAAATTTCATTTTCGTTGCAATCAAACCGCGATTTAAAATCAAATCTTTTTTAAATTCACATTGTTTGGAGTTTTTATTGTTGTGAATTGTGTGCTAGATATGTCCCGTGGTTACGTCCGTGTAGGGATTGCAATCCGGAAAAACGGATCCGGTAATCCGGCGGATCCGGCATCATTTGATGGTTACCGGATCCGGTACCAATATACCGGATCCGGTCTCCGGATCCGGTGATAGCAGTTTGTGATAGAATAATAAAGCTGCATGAGTAGGTACTTTTTCTACGATCGTATTTTCAAAATCAATATTGATTTTCTTCTAATACTATTTTTTTTTACAATAGTTACGTTACTTAAAATAATTATAATTTATCGTAGGTAAGTTGATTAAACTAAAGTTCTAAACTCATTATTGTGATAATTTTTGCCATTCATTCGTTCGGCAGATTCATCAAATCATGATGGTATCTGTCATAATCATAAATACCTATAAGACTTGTTTGTTAGCACTCTCAAATACTGATAATAATGATTTTAATCTCATTTCAGTTAATTACGTAAAGTCAATTGTATCTATTAATTAGATATTATAGTTACTTGATAATTAATATTGTTACTTATAAATTGATTTATCTGTGAAAGTGAAATCTAGAAAGACTGAGCTACTCGTTACGTCTTAAAATTATTACCAGTTACCTACGCTAATAAATTTTAATTTTTTTCTTGTCGTCTTAACTTTACTTACAAAATAAAGTTGATTTTTATATATTTGTGATTTATTTTTATTAACTATCTACATATAAGTGACACTTGATCAACTCACTTATTTTGTACTAAAAAGCGAAAATCATCTCGATTTAATCAATCCGGCCGGATCCGGTCGGATCCGACCGGACTGATGGGAATCCGGTCAAATCCGGCCGGACTGAAAATGACGCCGGATTGCAATCCCTACGTCCGTGTCTGTAACCAGATTAAAGATACTTTCGTAATGTTAGTAGCATTCTACATTCATTTCCAAAATCAGACCTTGTATGTAGTTTTAGAGATATATCCAAACAGAGTAACATACAAATGATGATAGTTAAAGAACGCGTATTTAATAAATTCACATATTAAACCCCATACGATTCAAACGTAATATAATAAATATTTATTAGATCGTAAGTATGTATGAAAATTCTCATTTCCTCGCAGGCTTGCTATTCAAAGGCATCTATCTAAAACTAGGGCGATTCACTTAGAAAAGTCCATAAAATAAAAATGAATTATGTCGAGGGAAAACTAAAAAACCACGCTTTTATAGCTAATCGAACTAAAAAGTAGAAAATTTGATATTGGGAAACTGTTATTAAATTATTGCATTGTCATCGGCCCTTAATACGTGTGCAAAGTTTCAAATTAATCGAACTTCTGGAAATCGGTCAAATTTATGCTCAAAGATTCCATTACATAGATACAACCCAAGCTAATATAAAGCGTGGTAAAAATGAATGTCGTCGTGGGAAATGATAGCGAGTTCTTCCTCAACTTGAATTACGCCTGACATGTACAAACTTGAACGCTATACGAGTATATCCTGAAGGAAATATATTTGCGCAAGAAAGTTTTACGTGTCGTGAAAAATTCAATACACGTTGCGATAAGCGTAATTACCACAAAAAAAATATTAATACATATTATTAACGTTCACCGCGGTTTTCTTGTCATTCCTAATTATCCCAGTCGTGGCAATAGAATGAAGACATCAAGTTTATGATATAATTAGTAGCAAATTTCGTTCCAATCGCTTCAGTAGTGTTAGTGTGATGGAAAGACAGAGAGACAGACAGCATTTATAATATTAGTATGGATAATATCATTGTATTAAGTATAAAATTGTGTATCATTCCAGGTTCTCATGCACCTGCGCGTCTTCAACCAAATCCATTTGTAGTTTTTGCGAAAGATACGGTAAAGGGTTGTTTGTTGCCCTTTCTCGTTATGTTTACATACATCAATATACATTGACAAGGTTATCAACATCAATAAGTCGAATAATTATAATTTTATGACAATGTCTTCGCCTAGTAATCATTATTTAATTTAGTTACGAATAATATACTAAATATAGAATAGATATAAATAAAAGCAACTGGTTTCTTTTAGTTAAAACTGTAACCTAAATTAGGTCAAGAGGTTAACTTACCAAAGTTTAATTAAATGCGATGTCATTTTCTTTTATTCGTTACTTTGATTTGTTTTTTAATTTATTTTAATCGTTTAGAATTCTTCTTCAATCACATTGAAAGATAATTTCAAATGACAACCGAAACATTCGATTTCTAATTTCAAAGGCAGATCCATAGACTATATTTTTTTTTAATGTCAAGAACAAAACCCATAGACTATATACGTTTTTATGTCAAAAGCTCAAATTACCATAGTTTGTAATGCAATGGGATGTCAATATTCTCGATTGCCGGATTATGAGGGGACAAACGTGCAAGTTTGTTAGACTCCCTTGCATTGTGCACGGGATGGGGATGCCTGATCACGTTCTCATATGATGACGGTACAAATTGTTTTTTTTTTATTTCCTTAGATATATCCCAAAGGACATTAGAAATGGGATATAATATTTTAATGTCACACTGATGTCAATTTTAATGTTTTAATATGATGTTGATTTGTAGGAACGTTTTTGCGTTTTATATAAAAATAATTAGACTTAAAAATTAAAATCTCCTTATTATTTTTATTGATAGGTTTCATGTTAATATGTAATCATTTGTTTTTAATAAATGTAATTCAATAATAGGTTTTTGCACACCAACAAATTGATAAAAATATATCGAAATTCGGTGTAATATATTAGACCCCTTGGTTGGGAGTAGTAATTATTGCAATAGTAGGTTCTCGAATGAGTCATTTTCAAGAGCTTATACAAGGGGCTGGTCTGACCCCGTGACTCAGTACGTCTCAATCGGACACCTCGTTACTGTGGCATTGACAATAACTGTCAATGTGAATTATTTCTTGGGGTTGAACACGCACACCTACCTTGTACACGCAATTTATACAATGAATATGGATTTGTATTTTTTGCTACAGATAACATTCGAAATATAATAAAACAATAATAATTGTATGTGCAAAGATAAAATTTAAAACAAATGATACTGGCTGATGCTAACAATAAAAAAGAATACTAAAATATGATCTGAATTTTAGTGGTAATTTTGAAAAACGAATAATACTACAATAAAAAAAACAAAGTTTACATAATTATTCATACATGTACATGGCACAATAGAATAAAAAAAATAATGATGTCATAATTCCATTGTCAAATTTAAAAAAAGAATAACATATTATGTTAACCATTCGCAAGCCGGCAAAACAAAACCGACATGAACAACAAATCCACTCTTGTACATACGGTTAGCTCTGACCCAATATACATTTGAGACAGTATAAACCCCAATAACAGAACGCATTAGTAGCACGTGACACCGCATGCCTGATTGGTTTCCGAATGAACGATAAACTTGTCCTTTGCCCCATGCGATATGGGGATGATAAATCCTGTGCGAAATTAAGCCAAAGTAACTCACATTGGTTTGCAAATGAATCATTTTGTTCTTTAAGGAGTCGGTATAGTAGTAATTCTCGAAATACGTTTTTATCTATTGGTGGGTATTATCTAACTATAACATTGCTACCACGACATTTATTACAAAATGAAATTATTCTACATAATAATTTATAGTTAGTTTATTGAACCCGCTTTAGTCAAAATATGTTTTTTGAAAAAAAAAAACATTAGTTGTTGTAATTGTAGATATTTGTGTTCAATATATAACACGTTTCGATTCTCCCTGATCCGTTCATCTTAATATCCATAAAATAGGTACTAAATACAAAAAAAAATGAAACTGTCATGCTGTTATTTTAAGAAGCCATTTGAAAACTTGTCAACGATTTATCCGTCTTATAAACCAGAAATTTCACAGCTACTTCGCAACTTCTTAATTCGCTGAAAAAGTTATATTTAAATCTCTAAAGAAATCTAAATTAACGTTCCTACCGGTATGAAACAAGAAAACTTTTGATAAGCTCAAAAAGTTATAAAAGCTTTTTGCTGTATACGGCGTCACAGTTACTTATTTACTCAATGAGTCGATTCATCTAAAACTGTGACTTCACAAATAGTCATTTATATAAGGAAGACTTTAAAGGAATAAGATTTATTTTTAAAAATTAATTGGTATCAAAAATTAAATGCTTCGTTTAGGCAATTGTTGTTATGTATTATATTTTTTTATTGGAAATATATGAACGAAAATCTTGTGTAGGTTCAGACCTAAGACATATTCAGATATGTTTATAACAAATTCTTTTTTCTACGTAACAATAACTAGGAATACAGATATTTACTTATTGTATACAACGTTCAGGTGAATTGATTTATTATCTATAATTTTAAGCAACGTTTTAATTATTTCGATTGGAAAACTTAGATTTAATTGGATTTGTACATAAATTATTTATATCAAAGGAAATTCATTTTTACTACACAATGAAATTAAAGTTTCATTATCTATTAATATAATAATTAGAAACAAACATTTTATTATCAATATATATTTTCTATTAAATGTCTCAAATAAAACAGTATGCTTAATCGTTAGACCCTACTTAACCTAAAAATCAAATGTCAATACTTAAACGTCATGTGTCAAAACGTCTTTCGTCACATTTTTTATGAAATGTCATTAAATAGTTCCATAATCATGTCATCGTAATAAAAACGAATGGATATTAACCCAAAAACGGAGCTCAAACTTTACTCGATTTACTTTAAGCTTAAAAATATTTACGAGTTTCGTTCACTGGCAATCTGGGGCAGATTAATTAAAAGTTAAAGCCGATCTGACGGTTGGAATCTACAGGCCTATTCCGTATAGTTATGATCAATATTTCCGAAGGATATGTACAATGAAACATGTAAGTATAGTAGTAAGAGTGCGTTTAGTACGTTTTCAGGTAGGTAAGATAACGAAAATGTATACGTTGTCGCATTACAATATAAAAATAAATAATTCAGGAGTTTAGTTAAGGGTTATTTAAATGATTTTATTCAATCTTATGTAGTTAAGATAAATTTCGTGATGCTTTGGCGTCTTCCAGATGTTATCTGGATCTTAGCTCCTTTCTCTAAAAATGTCTAAAAAATAAACATCGGTCTTTTTACTAGCGGGAGATGCTGTAAAGGTGGCCTTGACGTCTACCCGCTGCGGTGAGAGCAGTTTTAGTGGGTAAAAATCCGACATAGCCTATGGTCCTTTCTCAAAGACCTTTGCTATACTATAAATATTTAAGAACGGCACTATAAAAAGGGCACTGCTGCATATAATCAAACACACCAAATAAATCATTTAACGGTTTTCACTGTTCGTGCACAGACGCATATGTTACGAGTGAGACATTATTATTTATCCGAACGACACTGACAGGAGTACCACTGCCGTTGTTGCTTGTAAATCAACTATTTGCGCTTGCGCAGACCAAGGGTGTGTTATACAGCGTGATTACATATTTATATGTGGCGGGCTAGTTACAAGTGATTCATATTATTAAGAAAGATTTTATTAAGAAGATATATAATTTACATTTCATGTACACTAAATAGATATTGTTGGTTGAAAATAAAAATATATTACCTGTACAAGTTGAAATAAAAAGTCGAGTACGATATTATATTAGTAATGATGGACAAGTTTTTATTGAATAATTAGTCATAATTTCTATTTTCAGTTTGAAATAAAGTCATTCTGTATACTTTTTCTCTTACTGCGCGCGATCAACTCTTGAGACAGGCGCCGGCCACAGACAAATGTATTCTTTATACTAAAGTATTTGCGACTTGAAGAATTATCGACACTCCAAGCAGTGAGTGTTTATTGATTTGTGCTTATTGTCCCATTAAGTGGTTATTGATTGCGATGGGACAGAGCTTAATATGTGTTTGAAATAAATAAAAACACTATAAGTATAACTGTAAATTGCGAGTTTCTTACGCCGGTTCTTCTCGCCGGGTTAGTTCCCGAACCGGTGGTAGGCACCATGTAGACTTTCTGAAAGTATTTGTTTTTCAAAAATTTACTCAGAAAATGAATATTTTTCATTTTTCATTTTTCATTGCGATAAAGAATAAATTGTATATATAACATGGAGTTTATTTTTAAATACGGTACGTAAACCAGTGATACAAAGCAATTGAAACAATTTTAATTTGCGTGGATAGACTAACCGATGTTTTTACCCGTGTAATTCCTGTACTATGTAGTAGCAAATAAAGATAACAAAAAGTATCCTATATGCTAATTTAAGGTAAAATCTATCTGCGTATAAAATTTCAAACAAATCCATTCACTAGTTTTTGCGTAAAACTGTAACAAACTTTCACCTTAAGAAAATCAGAATACGCGCAAAACTAATTATGGTCTCATTTCCTCGGGGCTATAAACTAGTGTGTATGTTTAAGAAGCGACAGTTGGAAGTCAATTCACAAGTGTTCGCTGAACATTTTAATTGCAACTCATTTATGTACATGTATTTAAATGGAGCCCGTATTAATCAGATCGCTTGACGGCGCGGGCGACGGAACACTGTTTTATGGCGAGATAAATTAATGATCTTATTACGTGTGATACTTGGGAATTGCGCTCGGAGATTGATTTAGTATGTACTTGGTTATGAAGCTGTAATTATAGAGTATTTATTTATTTATTTATTCTTCATTACATGTACACAAAGTAAAACACAAAGAAATATACAAGTAGTGTTTGTTCACTAAGAATATTACTACACAAACAAATAACATACATAATCATCTAACTTTTAAGGTTTTTTGTTATTTATCATAGTTGTTTTGGGTAACTATCTTCGCGAAAAAGGCTGTTGCGGTTGCGGAATACATAGGGTTTTGGTCAGTAGAAGTTCGACATGACCCATGTGACCTTCGAGGGTTAATAAACTACTAAAAATGTGTACTTACTATGAGAACTGGAAAAAATTTAATTACTCCGGTATGAACTGCTTAAAAAAAGATTTAATTTATAATATGTCATATTTAGTCCAAGAAAATAGAGCTTTAAATACGAATTTAAGATAAGCCTTAATTAAAAAAAAAGGTTTTATTTTTTCACAAGTTTTCGTGGATGAATTTATAAAAGACTAACGTTTACATAAAAAATTCAAGATTTTATCTGAAATTCGTATTAATCACATCTTATAAAGCATTTGAATGCACGAAAAGTAATAACGTGAAATATGAAACTAAAATCATAATATATTCTTGAACATTCTATAATAAAATAAATAGCCCTGTCTCGAACTGGTTAAGTGAATGCTTGTATCACATTACCTGAGTCTGCAAGTTATCATTGAAGACGAGTTAACTAACAACACATTTGGAAGTTAATTTTTCAGTATCGTGTTACGCACTTTGTATAGAGATTATAGTTATACGCGAGAGCGTGGGCGAGTTGGAATTTTATAGCGGTATTGAAAAACATGCGACAGTCGAAATTAGATTTTATTTCTGCTTTGCACTATGAATGTGTTTTATTATTATCAAACGAGTAGATGGTGTATTTTTTATTATGTAATTAATCTTAAAAGTTAAAAAAAATAACTAATTAATATGATTAGAAGAATATACGGAAATTAACTAACCGTTATATCTAAGACCAACACAGACGGGAGACATGAAACCTTAAAGTAGAAACTGCTTATCTCATTACCATTTAACCATGCTCCATGCAGCGCCAAAACAAAAATGAACCAATTTAAATATTCTTATACAGACCTTTAAAACCGGACTATATTAAAATGGCACCACATTACACGCTTCTTCTTCCTAGTCGTTGTCGCTCTTAACAGTGATAAAAGATAAAAGATGATTTTTCCCCCTTTTTTTCTTCTTCTCGCCGGGTTAGTTCCCGAACCGGTGGTAGGCACAATGTAGACTATGTAAAGGTATTAGTTTTCAAATTTATTCAGAAAATAAACATTTTCATTTCATTCAGTGAGGACGTGGTCATTATTCAAGTGTTGGTGGCAACCTTAACAGCACGACGCCACTCCTCTCTCATGGTCGCCTTCCTCGAGCATTCGTGAAGAGATTTATTGTCCACTGCCGCTCTGATTTGGTCTGTCCACCTTACATTATATGCATCAAATATTTAATATAAAAATCGTTTCACGCAACTGAAATTTAAATAACCTTAAAAAAGAGTTAAAAAGTCGTTTCAAAAACCGCTCATCTCATCACCGTTCTCCGATCTCCGAGTCGTTCATCATCACCCGATAAGCGATGCTCGTATACCATCGAACAAACGACACCATCATATATCCCTTTATCGTTATTGGAATCGTAACTTGAGTTTGATCGATAGTTCGGACGCCTAGTCAATGCGTTTTGGCGGGCTAATATTGAATATAACATATTTAAATTATTACGTATCTATCTGAATGAGTGATAAGTTTTTTTTGTTCTTTTTATTAGAATTCTTATTCAATTTATGTTGACTAGTGATACGCTTCTTTAAATATATCAACGTAACGTTCTTATAGTTGACGTGTATAATAAAGCAGATTTCTGCAAGACATTTTAAAGGGTCCGAAGAGATACATAGATTATAGAATCTCAGACTGCGTTTCATAGTTTTCTTAGATGACGAGAACACGGCTTTATCGGACTCGAATTAAAACAATCCAGCTGACTAAAGTTTCACCGGTTTCCACAACGCCTACATTTTTACCACCGACTCAAATATATGTCTAAACTCTAAACACTCCTCTTCAAGACTTACTATGAAAACTTACACATTTGACATTCTATCGCGAAATAAAAATCTCTAAAAATATAAAGGTCTGGTAAAATATTACAGTAAGCTATAAATACAGGCCTTGGACGCGACAGTTTTGTTATTTTCTTTGATAACTGGGCAACATCGTCAAAGCGTGGGCCGAGGCGTTATTATACGCACGAACAAGATACAATAAAACGATACTAAACAAACTCATCCTGGCGATTGTAATAACCAAGTGGAAGTAACGAGGTTGTACCTAACGCGTCGTAGATATTCAATAATGTCATAAGTGCTTCGGCCATACTAATATTATGGCGCGAAATTTATGACGTCAATGTCATAAATGTTTCCACCTAACTATTTAAACGGCGCGAAATTTATGACGTTTCAGGGTGAACTCTAACTTCATTCAAAAATATCGTATGGGATTGCTTTGTTGGCCCCAGTAAAGCTAGTAATTTTATTGAGAACACTTTTTGAAAAATTATCTTAAGAAAAAAAACTTAAAGAAATGTCTTATCACTTGATTGTTGTTTAAATTGAATTAAAATGTTTTTTGACGTCATCTGTATACAATTTGTTATTAATTCTTGCATTTTACCCAACTCTACTGTAAAATCTATGAAAGCATTGAACCAAAATATCCATTGAACCAGTCAAAGAATCTTCTACATATGTATTACACTGCTAACAAATTACAGAGTACATGTTTTCTTTTTATAACGCAATTAAATTAATTGAACGCGTCTCTATCGCCAGCTGTTAATTCCAGGCCACACACGAAATCAGATTGGGCATTAAGGGATAGTTGCTCGTTAAATCTTATCAACTAATGTGGATTACCGTCTTGTCCATTCAAAGTCATGGACACACGTACATGTGTATAGGCTGTGTGACATACATAATATGTTTATAATCTATGGTAATTACTTTTCTATTTTGTCGGATTATAATGGGGTTGATTTAAATTGGTAGGATTATAATTATTTGACATAACCTCAATTTTGTAAATTTTTGCTGTTTTCGTGAAATACATAAAAGGAATATTATATCAATGTAGTGTGTGTTGATCCTTATTAGAAATTGATATTTTGCAGGAATATTGAATGATCAAAAGTCAATATTTAATTTATTTTTGTTGTTGTAGGCACTAAACATAGCTGTCTAACAATTTTTATAAAAACCAGATGAGATATATGTTAGATTTATAATTAATACAAATTTACCCGATCTTTTTGAACGTTTATTATTTATGCATACATGACGACCCTTCCTAACTTTTATATAACATAAGAACTCAGTCAAAACAAGTCAATTGTACATAATCACGATGACGTTGTAACCGCATTGCCAGCTACAAAAAGTTCACTTTAAATATTTCTTTATTTTGACGTAGCCCATATGTTTGTCATCGTACGGGGCGACGGATGTGTCTCATGCATTATGCAAGGAAACCCTGAGATAATCGGCTCCGATACTGTTTGTTAGTCAAATAAGCCATTGTGAACGGCTACATCTGATATCGGAAGTTTCTTCGACCTAACAAGATCAATTGTGTTTGCAGACGATACCTTTTTTTCAATAAAAGTATGTAACTAGCCAGAAACCGTGGTTTTACCTGAGTATTTTAGGTTCTTGTGTCAATATCAGATTCAATATTCCCAAAATTTTGTAGCGAGACCAACTATACGAAGCGATCAGAACAGCCGGCTACGTTATAGCCTCCTGGTTTTTGCCATGTAGTTAGTACTATGTGTTAATCTTCATCTAAATAAATTTAATAGTTTTTGCGTAACAGTAAAATAAACAATAAACCTACGTAATGTTAAAAAGTTATGATGTACGTACATCCCTACAAACATTCGCGTTTATAATATCTTCGGATGGCTCTACAAATATGGTAGGTATTATTTTAGCATAACTAGCTGAACAGATATTTGAATACACGACCTTAAGCCGTAATAGGCAGATGAACGCAAACAATGTCCAGATACTTCAAATCATCAATCAGTACAAACAAGTTAGTAAGAACTTCTAAATAGCGTAGTTCTAAGGAACCCAGGGTGGGTTTAAGATTCACGTAGGGTAGAACGAGTTGAGGTATTGTCTTGAAATGAAGATTAATTGAAGACCTGATACGTTTTGGGCTAGACTAACTACTTAAATGTTCAACTAACATTTCTTATATAAAGGTACAGGTAACTACAAAATTATATTAACACGATCAATATTGGAACACATCCGAACACTAGTATTCTTATTGGATGAAAATAGTGTGTAAAATATATGAAAAATCTAATTGTAATATTGGAGAAGTATCATAAAATGTATTTATTTGGAAAGAACTAATTGTATTATCTGTAATCTTCTTACGACAACTTTTTATTAAATACTAAAATCTTAAAATCGGTTGCGTAGATTTAGGCATAAATATAGACAAACAGAAGAAAGCCACTTTGTTTTATACTACTTATGTAATGATAGTGCTAAAAGGATTTCTTTAAAATGTCTTAATATACTTTTCTAGTTGATTGTACGTAACGAAG
>JADANM010006098.1:8589315-8599315 GCA_026213755.1 Eurema hecabe
ATTAAAGATCAATCAACGGCTCAGACGTTAACGTTTTTTACTATTTGTTGTTGAACAAATTTTTATTTTTCGATGCCGACACCGACAGTATACATTTCAAAGATTAGGTACTATTATACCTTGTGCCTTATATTAAGTAACTAGCTGTTGCTCGCAACTTCGTCCCCGTCGGATCTATTTCTATTATAATGTTATAGTGAGTCAATCTTAGAAGATAGACATATACTGTCGCGGACTTTTTTTTTAGATCATTTAAAGACGAATAATTCTTTTATACATATTATTTTTGTATCTTGAACCGTTTTCGCAGCGCACGCAAAGGAAGCCCTCAAAAATGAATAATTTTCGCTCCTATTAGTCGCAGCGTGATGTTATGTAGCCTAAAGCCTTCCTCGATAAATGGTCAATTCAATAAAAAAAGAATTTTTCAATTCGAACCAGTAGATACTGAGATTAGCGCGTTCAAACAAACAAACAAACAAACAAACAAACAAACAAACAAACAAACAAACAAACAAACAAACAAACTCTTCAGCTTTATATATTAGTATAGATATAGATAAATGAGAAATGCCTAAAATGTTACCGACTGCTTACTTTAATATATTTTTATGTCCGTTAACAAACAGGTGTAGTTAAAAATTGTTAATTAGAAAGTTATATTAAGTTACTTTTGAAACCAATTTTTATATGTTTTTGGTACGTTTTAGCTTTTTTCAAGACAACCTTTTTGTTTTAAATAATTCTCCAACTCGTAATTACTAGGTATTTCTAAAAACTATAGACTTGAACAAATGTATCCGCTTTGAAATTGAAACTGCTAATAGGTGCAGGTTATTTCATTAAAAATACACGGCAATGCGTCAAAAATAACTGAAATTAGTTTAATATTACATCGCTAACAGTATCATGGTCATCGCAATAGAGTTAATGGTTTTGTCCTCAACTCATGATATTCTTAATTACCAGTTGAAGACAAGAAGCAAATAGAAGCTTTATAAGGTACTAGCTGACCCGTCCCCACTTTGTTGGGCATAATTTTAATTACCCTTTTCGGTTTTTTATATAGCCTATGACACTCAGCAATAATGTGGCTTTCTATTGGTGAAATAATTTTTAAAATCGGTTCAGTAGATCCCGATCCCTTACGATTTAACAAACACATAAAATTTACTTCTTTATAATATTAGCATAGATTTGCTGCGATTTGCATATGAGTTTATAAAATTCAATTATAACTAATATTTGAAAGGTGAAGAGTATATTGGATCGATTAATATTAAATAAATAAATGTTATAATATTTATGGTGTAGACAGTCCTATTGTCGAGGAAGGCTTTCGGGTTTTATAGCAAGAAGGATCCCGCTGCAACCAATAGGAGCGGACCATCACTAAAAATTGCAAAAAACGATTGCAAAAATTGCTAAAAATCTTAACACTTTAAAGAGCAACATAGTGACAAAAAATGTTAAAGTATGCTCCAAATTCAATGTTTATTTGTGATAAATAAAGTAAATAAACACTCATATAAAATATAGTTTTCAGTTATTTTAAATGGCGTTAGCACCACGGTTCGTTTGACATGGCGATATAAAGATCGATTGGTCACATTACGAAGAATATTAAAAATAATTATATCAGCCGTGTCACGTAATAAGTGGAAGCATTTTAAATCTGGTATTCTGTGAATTGCTTTATAATTCTTGGCTTATCTGTTTGAAGACCAGTAAGGGCTTATTAAATATTTCTTACAAATAGGTTCCTTAGTTTGCTTTAAAATAGTTAATTTCTTCAAGACTGTTTTTTCTTTCGTATATAGCTGAAAACGTTTTTACAAGACACGCAAACGAATAGGAAGATGTGTTTCTTTATCAAATATTTTATTTCAATGTAAAAGTCAAACATCTATTAATATTGAACTTATTGAAATACTTTTTATCAGTTGAAACCTATTTATATAATATTAGATGGTTTATAATTTACTTTTGAAGTTCCTGTGAGTTTTAATCATAATTCCTTGTCTGAAATGAGTATACTATGCTTAAAAGCTCATAATAGTCTTTTTATAACTTATTAAGAAAAATAGAGTTTTTTAATACCTATTATAATATTTAAATTAAATGTAAAAGTTTTCGAACTAAATGCGCTAATTGGCCCCAGACGCCTACACACTAACAATTTTATATATTATTTTAAATGGTAATAAACCATTTCCTGTCGCAGACATATTTATTTAACACCTTCGTAACAGTTAATTGAGATGTCTAATTATTTTAACGAGGTTATTGTCCACGCCCACGTTTTCGACATTTAACAAAATTTATACACAAAGACTCAAATACGCAGTGGCTGATTAAGTCGTATGTTGTCTAGTACGGTAGAACGGAACCCAGTGGGGTTTTGGTCAGTAGTAGACCGACACAATCCAATATCCATCGTCTTCTCTCCGAGGTCGATGGATATGCTAAGTTGCTAGACTGGACAGCAAAAAATGTTCTAAGCTTCTATAAGGGAATAAATAAGACATGATATTTCTGAATCAGAAAAACTAATTAATAAATTAAGAAGCAAGAATGATTGAAAATTAAAAGGATCTCCTTGTAGGAATATAAATAAATACATCTGTATTTATTTAGTTCTATTTTATTTAAATAAGAAGTTATCATATACATGTATGATCTATGTACAATAATATACAAGTAATGATCGTATTAGTTAGTTCAAAGTGATACAAAGAATTGATCAAGAGAATTAATAAGAAGGGGACCGAGGCATTTTCAATCGCGCTCGGTTTTTAATAATAGGAATTTATGATTTAGTAATTTTTAGCAACTTCGTTATAAAATAGGCATTCCATTACTGATCTGACTTTCCAATTTAAATTTAAAATATGTAAGCAATAAATCGGTTTTAATTAAAGGCAGTATTATTTTTCTATATTATTTAAAACTAGAATCTTCGACAAATGAACATTTTTATTGAACGGTCGCAAACTCAGAGCTCAACGAGAACATTAGAATTTTATATTTCATACAACGTTGATTTTAATAATTAATTAGTACTTTTTTTCATTATGTCATAGATAATTAAAGATTTGCAGACACCGCATTTATTTGTAAAAATATCTAGTTCTCTCATTTTTTGCTATGGCAATGTTAATAAGCTCATCCTCAGTAGGTTATTTTTTGTCTACGTGTATTGCTACTTAAATTTTTAGCTGTTTTTTGTCTATCGCTTTAAGTCTCTCATGATATTAAAACGTTTTAGAAACGCCTTTAGTTAAAGGACTTGATAGACACGTTTGTATGTATAAATCAAGGTTGATAAGGAAGGTATTAGTTCATCTTTCACAATAAGTATAAATAACATTATTTTCACTTGTCACCGCAAATCGATTTCATAAAACACTAATAAACTATAAACATATTGAACAATCGCTATTTCTGTACAATGTTTTGTAGTTAGGTATTAGTTATTAGTCATAGTTTGAACAAGCTGATCATAAAATCGATAATTCTGCAGTGTTTAAGGTGTTATACAGTTGGAACCACGTCAAAGCATAAAATCGGTAATTATTTATGAAATTATAATAGATTTACCGATTATTATTTAAGAATAATTACGTCATATTAGCGATTAATAATGTAGTTACTGTTTTAATGTTTATTTTTATAAAATCGCGACGCAAAAGGGTGAATTGAAATTAAATTTCAAATACATTAGTAACATTAAGTGATTATTTTTATTGATGTGCGTCGTGTTTATAGAAATGACGACTTCCGGCTCTTCGTAATTAAAGACGTACAAAACCCATAAAAGCAAGAAAAATACAATTAATGTTGAATATAATCCATCATTACATGATAGATTGCTTTACAAAGATGCATCTCGAATGTATTTCCCATCAATTATGATGCATTGAAATACTATTTTTATTTGTTATATATTATGCAATATACATTTCTTCAATGTAGTCGATACATAAGACCAAGTAATTGTTGGATTTAGACATTTCAATTTTTAGTATTACTTTAGTAATTAGTAAATTAAACGTAATAACCAATTTTAATAAGGTAATTATTACTTTTATTTTAATTTACTAATAGAACTATTTAATAGAATATCATATAACGTTCCAACGATAATTAAATTTAGTTAATAAAAAATATACGACGAACAATACTAGAATAATTTTTACTTTCAAGGGTACGTTTATTTTAGAGTCCATTGATTGGTCCTTAGAATCGGCTATGGAAGGTCATACCCAATGACGCAATTCTTTAGTTCACAGCTTTTGTAGCAACCCTTTTGTCAAGTCGGACGTCGGAACATTGATGTGTATTTATGTAACAAGGAACTATTCTTATCTGGTGGATCGATAAATAATTCGTTAATTGATTTCTTGTTATACCATTATTCAATATTGCTTACAGTATATAATATGTATAATGTATTAACATGCACTTTAATATTCCATGGAACTGGCAAGTCAGACATAAAAAAACGAGACGTTAAGTAATGTATAGGCCCTTTCGTTGTTATTTTAATATGTAATGTCTAGTCGTGTATGTCTAGAAGTGAAAAAAAAATGTTTTACCTATACCTTCTACAGAAATGTCACCTGACCTTTAATACCTTACCTTACCTGTATTTCGCCTTCCTTCGTCAGGTTCTATCTCATCAAGAAATTGCGTTCCTTAGCCGCCAGGTTTTGTTACTTAGTGAAAGTCAAAAGTATCTTTATTCAATAAGGCTATATAAAGTAACACTTTTGAACCGTCATAGTGTTACAAAACATTTACCACCGGTTCGGAAGGCAGTTTCTACAGAGAAGAACCGGCAAGAAACTCTGATAGTCGCTCTTTTTTTATATGACTTAAACCTCCATCCATCGCCAGGTTTTTCCACATCAAGGGATTATTATACCCTAAACCAACCCTACAATGCTTGCAGGTTTTCCAGCAGCCACAGGGGTAGGTGCATACGCCTACACAGACGCAGCTGGCCATAGGTACGGCGGGACTTACAACTTGGATGGCAAAAACTTCATCGACCCTTACAGCGCCGCTCCACCAGTACTGACGGGCTTTGCCGACCAAATACCGAATTATATACCTAATTTCATATTCCCCAGCTACGATTTACAAGAGTAAGGACTTTATCTAGGCTTCAGGTGGAGGTAGCATGGTGGAGGCTGTAAGGTTTATTTGTTTTAGATATAAGTATCGTTATAGCGTACTAACATAGGTATATGTCGCGTCACGAATCTTTAGCGCTGAACGAAACCTGCGCAGAAGTCAAAAATAAGGTATCGAGGGGACGGCACGGCGCGCGGGGCGCGTGTTCGTCGGGTGCGCGAGCGTTGATTGGTTCCCCAGTCGTGTTGTCTTTCTTGCACCAATACGTCAATTACGAGCCCTATTCCACCGATGCGCAGCTATTCTCGTGACGTGACCTATACTTAGGTAATTTTTAAATGATTATAGTTTGTTACTGTATTGACTTGAACTACACGATTTATAAGCAAGTCTCCCTCAACAACACTCCTTTCTGACGTCGGTTGTTCACGTTTAAGACCATTAAATAGAATGTAACAGATTCCTCAATTTTGTCTTTAATAATATATGTTAGTAATAAAGATCTCGGTGAAGGAGCAATACCCAGTTTCCTAATTTATAAGTAGTAATAACCTAATATTAATATTTATAATTTATGATTAGAGTTAGAAGATATCTACCTAGACTTCGGTTCAAGCCATTCCGTCGGCTTACATTCAAAAGGTATTCGTGTGTCGTGTTCTCCAAGGGTGCACTCTATAACCAGTGTTATTTATACTTTCTACTAACGGGCTCTGTCGCTTTCAACTTCTCTGCTATTTTCACTCTTTCGGAGTGTTTGATGTTTTAGTGTTTCATATATTTCCAGGATAATCGCCAATCTAGAAGCTTCGAGATTGGCATCGTACGCTCCATTCAAAGCGTTCGATATAACTTCGAACCAGATTGGTGAATTTCCGAATGTCTCCAGGTTCCCAACGTTCGGCCCGCCGAATTTCTTTGGTACAGGAGGTCTACCTTTTGACATGTCTGCAAACAGTGCTTTTGCGAGCGGAGCCGTGGGTCCTGGCTTTAGTCATCAAATCGCAGCCATAAACCCGGAGAATATGGTAAATACGATTGTTATTTATTTTAATCTTTATACTTGTACATCATTTACTTTTTTATGCTTCATTATAAAATAGAATAGAATTATTTTGAACTTAAAGAACAATCGTGATAACTAACCTAATCGCTATAGTGATATCTGCTACGAAACCAAAGAAAAGAGAATATGACAATAGTTATTTTATATATTATTTATTACTTTATACCTAATACCGACATAAATATATACCTAAAACCATGCTAATTGGAACTAAAAGCAAAACAGATATAGAGTAGATGTCTATAAGAAATTAATGAGTTAGCTTATCTTATATGTATTAAGAAGCCTAGAGATCCATAAGGCGATAGCAGAAACAATGAAAGTTTGTATTACTTACTTATTATTCATTCTTTATAAATTCTTTTAACTCTCAAATTTAAATCCTGTTTGATCAGCTAAGTAATATTTTATACATAATTGCATTGTTATATTATGTCTTAAATGAGATATTTCAATAGATATAACTTATTTGGATGTGTCAGTAGGTATCTAAATAAAATTGAGATGAGTCGTAAAGATTACGTCAGGTCCTAGTGCGATGTTTTTGATCATGACCTAACCGTACGTTCATGAATGTCGTTCAAATGATAATATCTAGACACAAACTAATTTTAACTCAATATCAGATTGAGAGTTAAAAGGATTTTTGTATTTATTTTTACGGTACAATGTAAGAGATTTATTTTGCTGTCGTAAATATAAACTGGTGGCTAAAACTAAAGTTTAATATTCAGAATAAACAGTTCCACTTTATTCAAGAAGGTGAAATTTTGCCAGCGATTTTAACCTCATAAAAATAAATATTGCTTATATTTATTTTTATGACAGTGTATTTTTTCGGAATCTAGGACATTTATTTCCCTATTTTGCATTCAGATCTCTTCAGTGACTTAAACATTAAGAATCTTAGTCATTGAGATGTCTCTATAGATAGACTTCTCATTTATCATATTAGTAGCGATAAATTTCTATTTTATTTTCAGTACATGAAGAACATTGACGTCACAAATCGTTTCAACGATGAACCCGGAAACAACAAGTTTTATAGTGTATCTAGTTCATCGTACTCCTCATCTTCCAATATCGATGGACGCCCCAGCAATCAGAGGGGGGCAGAAACCGTCGTCAACAACAACGGAAGAATCACCAAATACAGAGTGCAGAGCTAAGCAAACTGTCTCTGAAAAACTTTGAAAATATAAAACAACTTTAATTGCAATTGAAGTGTACTGAACTATTATCTCTCGTCACTATGTCGATATGTATTAATTATATGTTTTTATTTAACCTTTAAAATATATATTAGGGTGTGTTAAATGTGGTTTTATTTTATAATTTTCCTGCCGTTGTAATGTACAATTTGGGTATGCATTCTTGAGTCAGTTTCAATGCCTAGATTAAACAACAATCAAATGATCTAAATACAAAAGAATCTTGTATATTTTCGAATAAAAAACGTATTCGCGATTAAAATGTGTGTACAATTATAGAATCCGAGCTCACATTATTTATTTAATAAGAATGTAACAATGAACTACGCTCGTAAGCCCAAGGTCACTGATATCATCTCGTTTTTGTTCCGTCATGGAAAGACTATTAGTTTAATTTCGCTAATTTACCGTCCACCTTTATCTTCTGAGTCGTGCTCTCACGAAACAAAGAATTGGTTTTTTGTACACATCCTTTACTGAGGTCTCTGCACTTGCGGCAATAAAAATCTCGCATATCGTCGTCTCTTCTGTTAATAGGTATAGGATCCTGCCTTCTAGCTATGTTATAAAAGTCGTTTTGACTCCAATAGTTAACGTTGTTTGGAAATGATGGTCTCCAAACGTTAGGCTGGATGAAGGCATTGTTTGGGTAAAAATCGTATTCGTCTCTTGAGTTTCTGTTATATGTCCTTGGTGTTTGGGTTTTCAGTCTAGTATCTGGAGTTCTAATAGCAGTCGTTTCAACGGATTTGTACGCTTTTACTATTGGGATTTCTGGTTCGTCTTGTTTATGGCCCCTTGAAAGATATAGAGGTCGATCATCTGTAAAACAATATATTCTTGAGCTTATGTTGGATTTAATTGATTGTAATATGGAGTAAGTTTAACGCAACGGATTGGTCTTTTTAATAATTTTATTTTAACTTTAACAATTACTTAAGCATACACATTTTTTGATTTAATTCTTAATATGTCACTCTGAAATGATCGGAAATTGGTAAAATAAATAAAAATCGTTGATTTAGATTCTAAAATTTAGAACATGATTAAGTCAATCACAAAAAGAAAATAGGACACGACGATCGCCTCAACTAGGTATACCCTGTGCTAGAGGCGATTGACGCTTTCCACACCAGACATATAATAAATTTGAATACTTGATATAGAAAGAAGTATGATACAAACTGTCACAGTCACTAAAGTAA
This sequence comes from Eurema hecabe, assembly GCA_026213755.1. NCBI lineage: Eukaryota > Metazoa > Arthropoda > Insecta > Lepidoptera > Pieridae > Terias > Terias hecabe. The sequence goes on from JADANM010006098.1 coordinate 8,597,937, forward strand.
CAATCTTTAAAAGTTATAAGGAATATTCAAATATTGCACGTACCTGTTGAATGTAATCCTTTACTATTTTTGAGTTTGGTAGACACAACGATGGTATGCTTCACTTCAACATCATCTTCTTTACTAGAGACAGGTTTGACATCTTCAAAGAGATCTATCTTTGTGGATACACCTTGGCACGATCCTAATACGACTGTGAATATAAAATTAAAAAAAAATACAAAAGCACATAAGAATACATAATTGGTTGTGGTGTATGCAGATAAATATTTCCTTTTTAATAATATATTACTATTTGTAACTCTAAAGGTCTATTTAAAATTTAAATTAAAGGGTGATAAAAAGTTTTCGGGAGGAAACTATGACAAAATGCCGGCCTATCAACTTATTATTATATAATTGAAATACTTTCCTATAAATTATATCTATCTGCTTTTAAGGATTATGATTCTTACCTGACACAGCAAGGAATACTGACAAAAATAGCGTCATGTTTTATAAAGAATAGAAATGACATAAAGCTCGGCGCGTGTTCTTCCATTATATATAAACAATACAAATTACACTAAGTGATGTCGCAGAGGAAGTTCCACAATTATTGCCATTTACAAGAAGGCACGTAATTATGTTATTTACCTACCTTTGTTTTATTTTTATAAAGTTGCCCTGTACGGGTCACTAGGAATGGCCATTAGTAATGGTCCTGGTTTAGGATGAGTTGGTTTGAAATGAAGGGTCTAATTAAAATTGTATGGAAAGGTCAAAAATAAGTAAGTCTGCTCGCGTCCATGCAAGTACACCCAAGTCATAGGCGCAAAAGAACACTGGTGGGTTCTGATCGGTAATGGCGCTATTGCGTACGAATCCGACATTACCGCTTTCATTTTTTTCGAAGAGGATCTGGTATACGTTGGAGCCATTGTATTGTAAAGTCAAAATTAATTCTCAAACACTTTTACTATTTAGTAAGCTTTTAAAGACGTATCAAAAGCAAAATCTTAGGGTTTGGGTTTTATATTTTTATATTCTATTAACGTCACAAACAGTGATAATATTAACTACGATGAATGTACCGTCAATTTATTTTAACGCTATCTAGTTTAAATTTTGTGAACTAAAATGAAAGCCAGGCCACCACGCGCTAGAAAGACTGTTAAGCATGTTAGTTTTAAAAGTGAATATAGATGGCGCTAAAATCAATTAACATCACAATTTAAAAAACATTTGTGATTTAAACCTTGAGCACATTTTCATGGATTTTGGAAATTGAGTAGGTTAATATGTCTTTATAATTTACTTTAAAGCAAAATAATGGCAAAAGATTTTAGTACCTACTTAATTACAGACAGAATCAGAATTTAATATATTATCTGTGTAGA
>JADANM010006098.1:8620155-8664879 GCA_026213755.1 Eurema hecabe
ACAACAAGATTACATGCAAGTTAAACATGTAACTTTCTTATATCGATATGTTCTAATCTTAGAGGAAAAATTACGCATAAACATCATAAGTTTCCACTGGGACCAGCTCGGTTTCCACAAACGTTATGGGCACAGGCACTACGTAAATAGACGTGTTCTTATCTCCTTTGGACTCCTGCAAAATATTTTAATACAATTTTTACAGCCGTAGTCCGAGCAGAATGAAATTAAGCAAAATAAACTCTATATTATGGTCAGTACATAGTACAAATTAAGTCGCTTTTCCCTATATATAGATAATATGTAAAACCAGGCAACTAAAATGTAATTAATATTTCAATCGATTAACTTAAAATAACAACTATGTAGAAAAACTAACTTTATCTTTCTTTTCTTCCTTTTCACCTTCTTCTTTATTTTCCTTTCCTTCTCCCTCTTCATGTTCTCTCTTCTCTGATTCTTCTTTGTCTTCTCTCTCTTCTCGTTCGTCATCGTCTTTTTCTTCCTGACGTTCATCATCGTCTTCGCTATCCCCTTCGTTTTTGGAATGTTCATCTTCGTCATCATCATCACCATGATCTTTAGTCTCTACTTCTTCCTTGTCGGATTCTCCTTCATTTTCTTTTCCATTCGTCTCTTCACCACCTTCATTTCTAAAAGGAAGACATTCATGTTACTAAAAGGAAACTCTATAAAACTGAAAAATCTCCATTAAAAGTTAATTTACAAACCTTTCAATATTTTCACCTTCTTCGCGGGCCTCTCTTTTGTGAACTGTAATAAATAAAAAGAATTAATGATTAGGAACTTATTTAAACTGTTCAATGCGAGAAATTTTTTGAAGTTAAAATAATGTTTATTTAAAAAAAAAAATTACTTACCCGTAGCACAATAAGTCAATGTAAGACACAAGAGAAATATTGTTAAGGTTTTCATTTTATTTTATTTTTTTAAGCTTTCAACTGAAATGGGTTGTTCTTTCGTTGCTGAATTTCAGAAGTGTGGCTTAAACTGAATTTTCGTCAATATATATACGTAACGTTTTCAAATAAGCAGCCTTGGGCTGTCTTGCGATAATTATTTTTTAAACTTGCTTAATTTCCGATACATTACCCATTGTTTCCCTATCCTTGAATTTATTAACATCATTGCTTTAACTAGTATTTTTTAAATCTATAAGTATTATGCTAATATTTCAATTATCTTAATGTGCTGTTAAAACTATACATATCATAAAAACGTAAAGACGCTGTCTGTACATGAAAGATATATGAGAAAAAATATTATAGATAGGAGACTTTTGGAGAGATTTTTGGAATTTTTGTCTGTTTGTCTTCTTTTCTTTGTTTGTGCACGCTAATCTCAGAAACGGCTTATCGGCTGGGATTTTCAATGATATATTGTGGTAAGCTTCACTTAACATTTAGTATTTAATTCATGTCAAGCGGTTGATAAATGAAAAAGTTATGGCAATTTAAAGAATCACGTTGAACTTGCTGAACGTTTGTTGGCACGGGTTAGGCATTTTAAAATATGCTGCCCAAAGTCACTTTTCTACGCGGGCGAAGTCGCGGGCACAGCTAGTAAGTTAATATATATGCAAAGTTATGTAAGAGGTACATAATATGCACTATGAACCTGATGTGTATCATTTTCTTTCAAGAAAAATATAAAAACTATTTGTATAAGTGCAAAGTACCTCTGTAACTCAAACTTGAATGGAAACAAAAAAGAAGGGTTATTTGATTTTGAAAACAGATAGTTATTACGTTCTATGGAATATAAAAAGTTCGTTGATGTAGGGGCTAGCCGTTAAAAGCTGGCCTCAAGATATTTTATCATTAGAGATGAAAATGAAATGCAAATGAAAATGAAAATAAAAATGAAAAATGTTTTATTTCTATAATTTTGAAACAAATACCTTCAGAAAGTCTACATGGTGCCTACCACCGGTTCGGGAACTGACCCGGCGAGAAGAACCGGCGTAAGAAACATGGACGGATCCCATACTTTTTACTAAAAAAGTGGGGAAAAACATCTTTTAATATAAAATTTACAATTCTGTACCTTAACATATATATTAAATACATACATATGTTTTGTTCAGTTAATAGGAGAACCGATAGCCTATTTATTCTAGTAGCAAAGATAATTTGATAGTACGTCACAGCTTGAAGAAATGTTTTTCAGTTTGTATGGTTTAACCAATACAGTGAATAAAGCGTTCGTTATGTCAATCATTATTTTAGAACTATTTTTTTAATATGTTGATATTAAGGAGTCTTCTAAATACTGTGGATTATTTCAGATTCTATAGATTTATTATACGTCATTTCGTTTGTTGGCAAATGTTAGGGTTCCTTACTTTGCTGCGGAAAAGTCCGCCATCACACCCGTCACTCCGTCTTAACGCGGGACAGTGGTAATAAATATATGACAATGTTAAAGTAATGGTGATTTACCTATATATATTTTAAATGTGTTTATAATTATATATAATAAGTAGACTGTGAAATCCATTATTACTGATACCAAATATTTTAAGCTTTTTCATCAGTGCATTGAATTGAAAGTTTACTTTTAGCAATACTCGTATATCATTATCATAATATCTTATCCTTGGTTCGTTACGTAGTTCTATCAATATTAAAAATAAATTTAATAATAAAACAAAAACAAAAAGACATCAACAATTTATTACAAAAATTTAAAAAGAAATACAAAATATAATTATTCACTATACTAAACGTATTGGCACGCAGAGAAATACGAAATAAGATTTTAAATTTAATTATTAATAAATCACTGGGCATGATTGTGAAAAAATTGAAAATGCTATAACCATTCGAAGGTGTTGCTTTACGTAGCCTAGTTCTATACATTAATTATATTTTTAAGTATATTTAATTTTAATAAAATAATGAAATACATGCCCATTTTTCATTTTCAGGAGTCAGTTTTAACATTTGCATTTAATAATCGCCTTCGTCATTCAAGTCTCCGTATTTGTACGTTTTCTTGTTAACTCTTCCATTGTCATTGTCTACGATGGTAGCTACACCACCCGCGGTCTTGTCCCCATTGATGTTGCTCGAATGGTGGTAGGAGACGATAGACCTGCCCTGGAACTGTTCGTTGCGACCTGGCTTGTAGTTTGTCAACATGTCAGGGTCAACGGGTCTGACTCGAGGAATGGGGAAGATTGGCTGAAATAATAGAAAATAAATTTTGAAAGCTTTTTTTGCTATAAGTAGCGTCACGAAACTTTAGCGCTGAACGAAACCTGCGCAGAAGTCAAAAATAAGGTATCGAGGTAACGGCGAGGCGCGCGGGGCGCGTGATCGTCGGGTGCGCGAGCATTGATTGGTTCCCCAGTCGTGTTGTCTTTCTCGCACCAATACGTCAATTACGAGCGCGATTCTACCGATGCGCAGCTATTTTCGTCCAGCGCTAAACATTCGTGACGCGACCTATACATTGTAGTTTCACCGTTTCTGCAATACTTTTTCTATTACCTAAATTGTAGATTTTACGACTATAAGGTTGTAAATGGAATATTTATTCTTAAAATAACACGGATAACTATTATTAAGATCATTTTAATTACTATTAAAAAATGGGAGGCTTTTAGTATTATGAATTAATAACTAATAATCTGTAACTCAAACACATAACATGAGATAAAATACGTAGACGTAGTTTTATTGTTCTGTGGCCGTATCATAGCATTGACCACTTTATACTCGTATACTATAATTTATCAAAAAAAACCTATTTTGTGACTATACTCCTGCCGTTTGTTTAGACTTTTTTACTAAAATTGCCATATAACAGAATACGAAGTTGTAAACCTTTTCACATTTATTTACTGGCCACATAGATGTTTACTATTTTAAAAATTAAAAGACAGTATTCTCTATACATTATTTGATTTCGATTTGTACTGTGTAATAAAAATACTTAGGTTATCTATAAAGTTAAAAATATGTTTTTATAAGTGCAAACGTGACTGAAGGAAGAAGAAAATTGAGGTAGGTACGTTTTAATTCTATTTAACGGCACTTTCGTATTTTTAAGGAACACCTAAACAGTTTTTAAAATGGAGGTGCAATGTTTTATTTATGTAGTATTTTTTGTTTTTTGTACCTACTACAAGTTTTCTAAGCCCGTATAGTTTCGTAGTGATAAGGCCTAGCGTGCAAGATTCGAAACTATAAAAGTTTTGAAAAAATTAAGAAATTAATTAAACAATGTCATTTAAGTTTAGAACCGTATCTAAGAGCCTCCTTTAACTGGCAGTACGCACTTGGTATTTTTTTATTTAATACAAATTTTCGCTTTAGCATACTTATTTATTTATTCATGCATCGTTACTTTAGGATATAATACACAAGTTTAAGGTTAGCTTAAAAGGAGTGAAACCCAGTGATATCCCCCAGGCAACCATAGAAAAAAGTTGTAGGTGTATTAGTGTATTGTAAGATGTGTCTATATTTATCATGCTATAAAGCTATTAATAACAAAAATATTAATATCAACCAAATAATCTAACCTTATTTTTTATTTCAAAATTCTTACCTGAGGAATCCTAGGTGTATTCAACTGAAATAAAAAATGCTTTATTTAAAAACCTTTAATAATAATACACGATGAATATTATTCCATAAAGAGCCTCTTTAAGTTTTAAGCCTCTGCGTTTGTTTTTTTTTAATATTTATTTTTTAAGTTTTATTAATATTGGACACTGCTTACCCCAGCCACACTGAAACAAAAAAAAAAAACAATTTTATATCTAAACTAAAAATAATGAAGCTTGTCAACAATTTTGAATTAATATGGAAAGTTAGTACCCAATGCAACCCATATACACGGCGTAAAAGACTTAATTCTGAAAATTTGCAGAATGCTTTCGGACCATGATTTTGAAGATTTATAACAATAAAACATTGGGTTTCAATTTCGTTTACATTTTATTTGTTTGCTTTTTAGATATTTGTACTTTAATAGTAGTGTAGTAATTTAATATTTATTTATTTTAATAAAGTCATGAAACAATCAAATAGAGGAATGTATAAAGAAAACAACAAAAAGTAGCCATTGCTGGTCAGGAAATATAAATTAAATTTAAAACATCAGATAACTTCAAAGATCTGCGTTAGAATCAAGTCTATGCACTATGCTATGATCGAGGGGGAAACTATATATAATTCCAGTGCTCGGACTAAAGTCTTCTTTACCTTTAAATATGAGTTAAACTAATAACTAATAAAAAAATAATAGTTGAACTAAAAATAATAAGTCTTTTATGCCTTTAAATGTTAATTAAAAATAAAAATATACTAACATAATGTTTTCAGTGTTGCTCGGGTCACCGTCTGAAAAATAAATATATTTCGTTTTAAAACTTTAATGTTATCCGTACTAGATTTTTTTATAGTGTATTGTTTCTATTAGGTATATTATTTAGAACCTATATGACGTATATGATAACGTTCATATTATGAACGTTGCACGCTGTAAGTAATTTTCTTTTGTACCTATCCTCCTTGTCAGCTTAAAGCTTTCATCTACCCTTTTTGTATGTGTTTAAGAATCACCCTGGTACGTCAAGGAATACTCCATAAAAATAATTATCAAAATCGGCCCAACTGCTATCGAGCTATGCACTAAGCAACACATTTAGTTAATTATTTTTTTAACCCCCGACGCCAAAACGAGGGGGTGTTATAAGTTTGACTTGTTTGTGTGTGTGTCAGTGAGTGTTGTGAGGCAACATAGATCCCAAACGGATGATCCGATTTTAATGCGTTTTTTTTTGTTTGAAATGTACATCTTTCGAGAGTGTTCTTAGCTATAGCTTAGTTTAGTGGAAATCCGTTCAGGTCTTCAAGGTCATCAGGTCGTAAGGTGTGATAGGAATGTTACACGTTCACTCAGCTTGCTCTTTTTGGTCGGGGGTTTATGTATTTTGTAATACTACCCTGTATATCTACCTATTACAGAATTGTGTATCTATGTGTGTGTGTTTTCGTTATGCTTTAACAAATTATTTTGTAACAAACTTACACGAATATTCCTTCACAACTCCATTGTCGTTGGTGATGACTTTGGTTCCACCGTTCCTTATGACATTTCCAAATCGGTCAGTTTTCGCTGAGCTTGACGAGGACACAGCGATGCCGTTGAAATTGACCCCAGGGCCTCCGAATCTGTTGTTGATGATGTCTTCAGGGGTGAAGAGGGGTGCTTGTGGTAGGGGAGGGAAATTTAATTGAGGCATGCGTATTGCAGGAAATTGCTAAAAGAAAGTCAAGTTTATTAAGAATTTGGTAAGAGGCTAAGAATAAGCGCATTTAAAGGTATACGTCAATATGTGTATCGAAAATAATTTACTTAAATATTATATTTATTGTATTGTTTTGGTATGACACATAAATTTAAAAAAATCATTATCGCAATGGTTGCCGGAAGAATATCGCTTGGTATGTATAAGTAAATTGTATAGTTAGTATATCGTATTTAATGAATAAAGTTTTTTTTTCTCTTTATAAAAATATCGCCAAATATACATTAATATCTTGTCAATATTTTGTAGTAGGTAGAAAAAAATTTACATTTGCGGCCATGTATATGTATACAACATTATACATCGACAGTATACATCATTTAACATAATATAGGTAACTTAATAAAAAACTAAAGTTAATGTAAACAAATATTATACATACATTGAGAGCTCGATTCCTGAAACAGAAAAAATATAATTACTATTCCTTACAGACAGAACAGGCATTAAAAATAAGGCATATTTTTTTCATTTACATAAAATTAAAAAATGGATGATTCATAACAAGAAATATAAAACAATCTTAAACGGTTTTCCCAAAAAGTTATTAAATCAAACCTCGAAAGAATAAAAAAAATATCAAGAACAAGGAAAATGCAATGTTAAGACAAAAACTTTTAATTACAGCTTGCGACTGATGCTAGCAAAATTTATAACAATCTTTAAACATCGACTACTGTTTATTATTTCCTTCAAAAATACAAAGTCACGACAAGAAATCATTTGTTTTCCTTAAGGAATAAAATAACTGCTTGATTCACAGGCAATTAAAAAACTATATAAATATTTGCAACATTATAAAAAATTTCAACAATAAAAATTTCATTGAGTCACTTGGTGCTACTTATATTATGTAAATAACTCAAAATATGTTTTCATTTATTTCTCGTCTCTTCAGGACAAAAACATTTAAGGCAGTGGTATCAATCGGACGCATATGGGTAAGTCTTTATATTTTCTAACCTAAACTTTTTTTCACAATTTGCTTTTCACACGTAAAAATCTGTGAGTAATATAAGATAAGCAGACAGACAAAAAACTTACCTTCCAAAGCCGTATTGATCTTGATATTGGCTTGCAACTGAAAATGAAAGAAAACAAAAATCATTTATCTACAATAATCTGTTAAATATTGTATGTATGTAAATAAATCTAAACAATATAATTGTAGGTATTTGAGGATTGAAACATTAAAAATTTCACCGATGTTTTGGCAAAAATGCACCTCTATATGACCTTTTCAACAGAAATAATAATTAACTTTTCCTTCTTTTGATCATGTTTCTTTTAATACAAGTATTTCTAAGAACAATAAGTATTTAAGTCTATTAGATTGTATTTCTTACCCTGGACAGTTGCAATCGCCAAGAAACACATAGCACCGGCGAACAACATTTCTATGTATCACCCAAAACTCCGACGTGTACTGAAAATTATTAAACCAACACTCATTTAAGTATCATTGTTATTCTAGAGTCACAAGCTGAACAAATAGTGTAACTAATGGTTCGAGGAAACACGAAAACATGCTTAAGTGTATCGCAATAATGGTGTAGGTATATGACGAAAATATTTTAAATAATTCTATAGAAATATTTGCAAGTTCTAGAAAAATTTGTCATAGCTGTAAAGTCATTTAGTATAAGCCACGCTCTGCGGTATTCCTTGCATTTATGTATTATGTATACACGTAAAACCTATAGGTGATTTAAAAAACCGTATCAAAATCGGTTGTGTAGTTTAAGAGATTTAAGCATGCATAGGGACAGACAGAAGAAATCGACTTTGTTTTGTGCTATCTAATGATTGTTTTTTTTCATTTTTTTTTTAATATTTAAGAATTAAAAAAATATTTTTATTTTGATATTAATACAGAACTGAGCAATAATTACATCTGTATCAAGACGTATAAGCCTATATATTATGTATAGCAAAATTGCAGTTTAATCCATTAAGTTATACGTAGAGAAAGAGTGAAAGAGTATTTAAATAATTACATATCCATACATCCTTACAAAATCTTGCATTAATAATATTACTAAAGATCAAATCAAACAGAAACCCACTGACAAAAGCAACTCAACTTGTAATTACTATAAACAACGCATTTACCGGGGGTAGGTCTCTTTCGCAGGAGACCGACTGGGTGGGTACCCCCACAGTGCCAGACATTCTACCGCCTGAACAGTGATGTGAAAATGTCACTGTGCTCCGGTCTGAAGGGCACTGTAGCCAGCGAAATTACTGGGCTAATGAGTCTTAACATCTGATGACTCAAAGTGGGGAGCGTCGGTGTAGTGCAACCCTGCCCGGAGTTGGGCTTTATAGCAAAGTTCCGGGTAGCACTGCATTGGCTATGGGCTGGCGTTACTCTTACCATCAGGAGTGCGTCCAGCTCGTCTCCCCTCTTCATAACATAAAAAAAAAAAAAAAAAAAAAAAAATCGAATAAAAAATGCAACACTTTCACCTGTAATGTCAACACAGACAACCCTAGCCCCATAGACAACTTTTTACACCACAATAACACATTAAACCACCTATTAAGTATTGAACATAAGCGATGAATCCAAATGGTCTCCAAAATCCGTCTAAATTGTAACGTCTTTGTTACATTTAAATTTAACTTACATTTAAATTATCCTTAACTAATATTTAATATTAAAAAGGCACAGGCAATATTGGACTTCCAACCAGATCAGAGCCTACACACGTATGTGAATATATGTAGTAACACCATTCTTGACCTATTACAAAAACTGGTTCCCAGCATGTGTGTTTTATCCTTAAGACTTGGTATACTCTTATTAATCATCATATTATGCAAATGCTACGTATGCGCATAATGCTTAATAACTTAGCAAATAATTGAGGATAAATATATTGTTATACCAGTTATCCTTATGGCTAATCACTCATATTTATATGGATAAGAACTGATTCGATCTTTAGTCTAGAGGTAAGGGGTTAAACTAATACGGAAATCAGCTTAAACATTATATCTATAACATTACGATATCAGAACAAAGGTTAACTATAATAATTCAATAATGTCTCAACTAGCAATGTGACGTTTTTCTTTTAAACAAGAAAGGGAGTACTTTATTTTGCTACAATGCTCTTTCATATTGAATCCTTCGCAAAATAGTAATGTTTTTAAAGACATGACTTTACTTTAGCACTTTGTTAACATAATAAATACACATTTCTATGCAAATTTTGATATTTGTACCCTTAATCGTTTAGGAGAAGAACCTATGAAAATGTCCTAAGCTCCTATGAACGAACACATTTGACGTCAATTTTGACTAGTTTCCATACAGTTTTGAGCGTCTTCGAATCGAATTAAAAATTCTTTCGTTTATGTTTTGTCAACAATACGATTAACTGATGTTCCATAATTCGGTATCAAAATATTTCGATATCGACGGCGATCATATTCACAGTAGAGCTTTCGTTGGTTTAATTTAAAGATCTAAGCATATATAGGGATAGCCATAGAAACATTGGAACGGATACTATGTAGCGATGAGTCGTATAATAACAATTTATATTGCCTATAAAATATTGTTTCTCAGGTACAATTCATTAATAAATAAACACTTATTTTAATTATGGTTATTTATATTCTCATATAAATTAGATGTTCTATAAATTAATAAAAAGTGTATGTATGTATATAATATCATAACATAGTATAAAACAAAGTCGCTTTCTTCTGTCTGTCCCTATGTATGCTTAAATCTTTTAAACTGCGCAACCAATTTTCATGCGGTTTGTGTTTTCAGATTCATCATCAGAGTGATTGAAGAGGAAGATTTATATGTATAATACATATACATGTACATGTATTATACATATAAACCTCCCTTTATGTACACACATACAGGTAAAACTGCGGGGCGCAACTATATGAGAAAATTATATCGTTTAAGATGTAACAAATGACTTTACATTAATATTCTTATTAATATTGTATTTTTCCTGTATTGGCCTAGACATTGATGTACATTTAAAAACTGAGTTCATATTCTTAATACAGCATTATACAATTTTACTACTATAGGTAACAGGATGCGAAATAACAATCAAAGGTTAACATGATTTTCTGCCAATTAACCCACAAGACAAGCAATTACTAAATAAGTGACGTTTTTCTTAAATTGCCTGTTGAAAATTTACGTGCTATCTTTGTCTACTACTACGTTGACTCTATTTTATTTCTTTAAATTTTATAAGCTAACACATTAGCTGTTTTAAATTTAAAACTTTAAAAAAAAAACGATTAAATTAAAATATTATATATATTATGATACATAATAATGTAAAGTTTTATTACTGGCGAGATAAAGCCAAACATTAATTATATATCTACTTCTGAAACAAAATCATCACACCACAGTTTTCCTGCTCCACCAACATTTCTTTTGCCCGAGGGCTTCGTCCAAGTAGAATTTATTTGATTGTCTATTATTTACATTCAATCTCCATATACCAACCAACCTATACCCATTTTAATTTAAGCTTCTTTTATCTTGCTACAAAAACTTAGAGGAAGAAAGAGGAGGATTTTATCCAAATGGGATTCACATCATAGAATTCTATAGTAACACTTCGTGATCTAATAACGAATTTTATTAAGAAAGTAGAACTTACGAGTTCTACTAAAAATCTGATATATAGAATTATAATAAACAAAGCAGATATTTTCTAACACTGAATGCAATTGATTATAATTTAACGATTTAAACAGATTATTAATGTTTTTATACAAAGATAAAATGTCTATATTTTTAATAGATTCACTTAAACACAATGTCAAAAGGATTTCTCGAGTTATTAGAGGAAAAATAAATTTTCAAAGGCTTACCGCTTATGACGCAAAATATGAAAACACAAGGAAAAAACGTCCAACCGTTTCGAGATCACAATACATAGTGAAGAAACGTGACTTGGGAATAATAAAAAGGTTTTATGGAATGCATTTCAGATAATTTAAGCGCATTAATTTTTACGCTGTGTCTCCATACAATCATACATATATCCTTCATCCTAACTTATTCTTTGAACGAAGTTGTCAAATTTATTGATAACTACATATATATATTACTACGTTGTAGATAACGATTACGATATAGATATTTATTATGTCTTTTAAATTAGTTTGGTCGGTAAACAGGGAAAAAACTAAAACTTATTGATTTTATTTGGATAGGCCTAAAAGCACCTTTAAATAAGGAAGGGAGATGAAGACAAAAGAAGGACAAATAATACCCTGTCAAAATAGACCCAACGGCATGGACGCCCCACTTGTAAAAAGAACAAATACTTGAAGAACTTTATTATTTACTTAATTTCAAATAATACTAACCTAGAAATGGTAAAATTTTGTCATCCTGTTAGCCTTATTACTTACCAGTTACGCTTTAACAGTGCATTATACTGGAAAATTTGATGCTACGCAAATACTTTCCTTCCAAAAACGCATACACTTTAAGGGTACAAAATGTCTTTATAGTTTATACCATTAATATCCATTAGATTCTTGATCATACTTATAAGTCAAATATTCACTTAGCAAGTCTGTTACAAACGAATCTCTCTACGAAATGTGTCAGGCGTATAATTTTTTAACAAGATAATTATTGTCTGAAGATTAATTGGGAATGCTTATAAATATGTGAAACCAGGAAGTCTTTCTGCATTCCTGTTAGCCATTTTTGGGCATACTATATTAAAGACGTCTCCTTAAACAGTTAACGAGCTAATGACGTCACAAAACTATTTTGTTTTCTTTCTCTTTTAATATGTATACGAAGCCTCAATGTTACTTCAATACTTTCGTCTGGTTTCACCCAATTTTAATGATCCTTTTTCACATAAAAGGTACCGTACTTTTATGTAGTTCTGACTATGGGATCCGTGTTTTATTAAATGTGAACGTGACATCAGTTTCTTGTTAAAATTATTTTGTTATATTATTTAACTACTAGTTTTTTCTTGGTAAGTACTTCTTATGCATCCTGCTTCCTCATTCCTTTCTGGAATCAGTTTCATAACACGCGGTGTCCCCGAAAAAAAACAAAAGGATTCCTAAAGCAAACATATCCTTATCAGTCCGGCAAGATATGTAAGCTACTGCAAGTCTCAATAACTACAACGCTTTTCATAAATTGTTACTATACATTACAAAATAAGACTTATAATTATGATTTATAAGTTTCTGTTTATTCTTTACAATTAAAATTAATGTGATTGTTTTAACAATGTCTTTAAATTTTAAATTAATCAAAAACTTTCCATAAATATGGAATTAAACCAGACGAGCTTTTGGGTTTTTTTTTGGGGATCCGTACTCCCATAATTTTATTCAGAGTTGAAGTTTTTTGTAACTTTTAAGTATTTTAGTATCTTAACTTATTGATGTTTAAATAAATTATTATTTAATTAAAATACTTTTAAGATAACCAAAACCAAATTTTACTTTACAGTTCACTTAAATAACTTTTAATGGTATCATTACTGGAATACATAATATATAATTCAATATAACAAAAAATAGACGGTCATTAAAAGGTTTCGATAAGGGTTTTTTCTTCTTACGAAACCTTAAAACGCTTAACAGGCTTTTCGATGATTTAAATTTTACGCGTAATTCATAACAATAAATTTAAGGCTTTATTGAATATAACATAAAATTACTTCAGAATTTAAAATGACCCACACCCACTGCACCATTAATATCGCTCGACTAATCCAATTTTCTTTACTTTAACATCCATTGCTTCTTCTCTACGTTAAGAAAAAAATTACAGTATTACGTGGCTATCAATGGTTTGTATAATGATCGGTAATACATTAAAATCGTCGCGTGTCATGTGGAACATTGTCACGTGTTCACATACGCGTTAACGTGACCGTGACACACGACGTGCGACCCCGGACTGACTGTTACTTAATAGTTAGGGCTGCCATATACAAGATTAAAATATTAATAAATGAAATTAATAATCTTAATAGTATGCAAGGTTAATAAATATGATAAATAATAAAAGCTTAATGTTGATAAAGGAAAACACTTATTCAAAATACTTATAGTAATACGTATTTTTAGGATTATATTTTTAGGGTGTCAAAGATTCTAATTTATAGGCCAATTGATTTTAATTATAAGATCTAGCTCACTTTTATTTTTAAAGAATAAATAATTTTTTAAAAGTCAAACAGCCAGTCTTATCTAGACTGGCTGTTTATAAACTTTGACTTTTTGTTAATAAACTTTTACTTTTCAAACATTTGTCTGCGAATTTTAATTTTCGTAATCAAATTTAGAAGTAAAGGATCTGACTTGTAAAGGCATAATGTTTTCTCTTGTATTTTCGCTTGCTGTAACATTAAATATTAACACAATTTTCTAATTCTTAAATATTCTCTCTACCCTACGTCTAGTTTACTTAATTTGATCTTTTGAATAAAAAAGTACCTAATAATAGTAACAATAGTCTAATTTTATTAAAATAATTATAAATTGATTTATAATTGATTTTTTTTTAAGTTACCGCAAAACATTTAGCGGATTGTCAACCCTATTGATTTAGGCAACAGTTGACATTGCTTATTTACACTAATCCAAAACGAATAATCTCTCACTACTGCTCCTAAAATAAACTATTGTAACTGTTTCAATTATAAATCAATATTATGCAATTTTCATTACCTACTTATTTAAATACATTTAATTTTACAACACTTAAAAAGATTAGGTCGCAGTATAAAGCTTTTACACTCGTGTACCACAACATTAAAACAGATAAATAATAAATATATTTATAGAGACAATATAAAAATATAAAAAGTCTTTCTTATAATAAAATTCCAAGATGGCCGTCTATGGATCAAGTGACAGTTCAGACCTTAAAAATGACCTAGTAAAATCTATCTAACAGTTGTCATGAATAATTTCAAGATCTTATTTAACATTACTGGACATTTATCGCAATTACTAATAAGGTCAGAATTATAACCTAATTATCGATGATTACCTATCTGGAAATTATTATTGTTTTCAGTTTATTTAGCCACAGATCGTTGTAATTATTTGCTTACAATGAAATATGCCTTCGTGCGAAAATGAAATCAAAACCAAGAATATACTTGCGAAGGTTTATTTGTTTGTTTACTACTAGCGACGAACCCCAGCTTCGCTCGCATGTATTGTACATATAAACCTCTTGAATAAAATAAAATAAAAATACACAAAAATCAGTTGCATAGTTTTTAAAGTTTAACGTAGCCTGTATTAAATTAACAAAAACAGCACATTTGAATGTTATTTTACATATAATATATAAATTTATATAAACCACTCTATCTATAGAGACTTGTGTTACTAGCTCTAAATACAATAAAACATCATCTTTCCAGTTTTCACATTATCGTTTCTTATTAAAATATTGTCTCGTCAAGCGAGTTTCGGTCGAGGGCTTTAAATAGCATAGCGATGTGGAAAATATCATGTGGTTGCTAATTCAAACATTAGGAGCAAGTCATCATAAGCGTTTTTACGCATTTTGTATTGCACTCGATCTTATGAGAGATTATACTAGATCAGTAGATAGTTTAACTGTTATTAACTGAGACAAGACTTTAAAAATAAAACAATATACGTCGCAATCCACACTTAGATGACAAATCCCCTGACACATACGTGACCATCTCGTAACTGTATGCTCCATTACATAACAAAATACTTAACCAAATTGCTAAAGTTCGAAAATCTTGCCCAACGTGTGTACGCAACTTTACCGATTCCATCATTTTCCGCACCTATAACAATTAACTGTAAAAGGATACATACGTGGGTGATGTACGAAGTGGGGATAAGTAGTCAGGACTGGCCGGGTACAGCGCAGTGGGTTTTCTGAAGGCTGCGGCACGAGCCGCATGCCAACTCCGCGAGTGACCTCGTGCGACCCTATTAATACAACAAACGACTTGGAGAGAACCTAGTATCGAATGAAGCAACCATGCAGCTCATTTACGCGTGCTTGTGCCTTTCTATAGCCGCTGGGAGCGTTGCTGCCCCAGCTAGCGGTTTCGCGTTCCCGGAAGAACGGAGGGTTAAGAAAATCGAACCTATTATTACGCCTCCCGTTCTGCCGATACTGGAGCATTTAGAACGGGATCCTAGCACGCTGAGGATAGGTGATAGAGCGAATGATGATGTGAAACCCAAGTTCGGTGGTGGGTTTAATGTGAGGCCGTCTGGAAACGGTGGTTTGACGGCTAGTGTCAGCTCTAGTGCCAGTGGAGCTGGACTGAGCCATTCTGCATCACAGTCGTTTTCGTTCGGCTTCAATGAAGGTTTCAGTGCTTCGCATTCTGCCAGCCAGGCGTCGTCTTTTAACGGATTTGGAAGGTGAGTTGTTTCGGGTCAAACGGACTAAGAGTTTTTTATTTGTTTACACAATATTAAAATGATAGATTATTTCCTATCATTTTGATATTTGGTAAGAACCTTTATAAACTGTCTGTTAGTGTGTCTGTCAAGCACCTTTTGCTCGAGATCACGTAAAGGTTAAAAGGTTTTTTAATTTATACTTAATGCTCAGACTTATGATTCGACTAAGCTGTGAAAATAAGGTCATAAAATTAATTTAAAATTTACTACCTGATTTGAATTTATTATTTGAAATTTTTGGCGTACTATTGTACCTATAGTCTTGAAATAAAGCTATAGTCTTAAAATAATAAATAAGTCAATCCTCGGTGCACGTACCTTTTTAAATCGATTTATTTTTATAAGAAAATAATTTTAATTATAGAAAAATAATATTAATTTCACAATGAGCATTTAATGTATAAATGTACAAGTATTTTTTATAATAATTTAAATTTTGATGTCTCCGTCACAAACGTTAAAAATGAGTATCATTGCATTAATGTTTTAGAACGCAGTTTAAGACATAATGCACATAATCTAAATTCTAAATTCGAAATATAACGTTTAAATGAAAAATTTCAGCGGCTTCAGCGGCAGCCAAGCGAGCAGTCAAGCCGCGTCGTTCAGCGGTTCCGGCGCTGCAGTGTCGGGCGCAGCGTCCTCCGCCTCGTCCGGAGGATTCGGCAGCTCTAGCCAAAGCGCTTCATCCGCTTTTGCGGTCAACACCAATAGCTTTCAGGCTGAAGTGAGTATTAAAAAAAACAATAACTGCGTCGTAGAAAGCATAACGATTCAAGGATAATAAGAAATGGGAGCATATGATTAAATACAGTTGGGTTTTGTCAGTAGAAAATTTTATTAAACAAATGTATGAAATACAGTTCCGAAGAAGAATAAGATATCCAACAACCTGAAATCGCTGAAAATTCTCATACAAATATTTATTAGCTGAAAAGTTAAAGATGACAGTTATTAATTTAAATTTAAACTTTAACTTAATTAAAGTCGTAATTTACGAGACATAATATCGATCTCAATTGGTGGAAATACTAAAACATTTTTATTTCATAACCAATGCCAAGCGATAGTTGGCGTGAAGTCAATAACCTTATAGTTATACCGTGATATTTTAACTAACTTATTATCTAGTTAATAAAATCCCATCTGTATAGTAAACCAGATATTATAAACGTTAGTGCTATAGCTATGAAATATGCTATATAACTATCCTCCCAAATATATTTAAAGTTATAATAATTTAACATTCCTCAATATTTTATTTACAATATACTAATATAACTAATACTTCCTTTATACTACATTTCGTCATAAAATTACAAATACGGCCTTCACGCTGAAAAGCAATTTCTTACAGACAACCTCAGTATTAGTAAAATGATTTCAGCTAACATATGGATATGTACATACTGTGACACATATTTATAAATATTCTACATTACATATACCTAATTATAATAATATTAAAATCAATGTTCTATCAGTAGCTTCATCTATTGATTTTAATATCGTATTGTTTATCAAGGATACGACCAAATTTAGAGCAAGACGCTCAGACATTCAGTATGATTCATTATTATGATATTTCAAACATATCCTGTTACGAAACACGGAGGTAACCTTTCTCTATAGATAAATAATCTATATACCTACCTACTTACCCTTGAAAAAAAAATATCAAACACCGGATTATTTATTACTAGCTGTTGCTCGCGACTTCGTCCCCGTCGGATCTATTTCTATTATTATGTTATATATAAGTCAATCTTAGAAGATAGACATATGCTGTCGCGGACTTTTTTTTAGATCATTTAAAGAGGAATAATTCTTTCATACATATTATTTTTGTATCTTGAACCGTTTTCGCAGCGCACGCAAAGGAAGCCCTCAAAGATGAATAATCTTACCCGTTTTTTTCCATATTTTCCATTATATCTTCGCTCCTATTAGTCGCAGCGAGATGATATGTAGCCTAAAGCCTTCCTCGATAAATGGTCAATTCAATAAGAAAAGAATTTTTCAATTCGAACCAGTAGATCCTGAGATTAGCGCGTTCAGACAAACAAACAAACAAACAAACTCATCAGCTTTATATATTAGTATAGATTTAATGTAGTAGTAATTTTCAATCGATATTACAAATAGTTATAAGATGTATATTACGTAACGTAAGTTAAAAACTATTGAACTTGCTAAATCCTTTCAGTAATATTTGTGTTCACATATATATATTTGACTAGCTGTTGCTCGTGACTTCGTCCCCGTCGGATCTATTTCTATTATTATGTTATGGTGAGTCAATCTTAGAAGATAGACATATACTGTCGCGGACTTTTTTTAGATCATTTAAAGAGGAATAACCGTTTTCGCAGCGCACGCAAAGGAAGCCCTTAAAAATGAATAATTTCCCCCGTTTTTTCCATATTTTCCATTATATCTTCGCTCCTATTAGTCGCAACGTGATTTTATGTAGCCTAAAGCCTTGCTCGATAAATGGTCAATTCAATAAAAAAAGAATTTTTCAATTCGAACCAGTAGATGCTGAGATTAGCGCGTTCAAACAAACAAACAAACTCTTCAGCTTTATATATTAGTATAGATTTGTATATCTTCGATTTGGGAATTATGTTTGTGGTATGAGTTTTATATATTTAATATGTCGAATGAAGTCAAACCACATTAGACTTAAGAGTCCGGCAGAGGTGTTTTTACGTTACTTAAAAAAATCTATCTAATTAAACCTTTTAACTGTAATAAAACACTAAAAATCAATATTATGAATTTATTTTTAAGTGATAGCAAAAAAGAAAAAATCTCATTTCGATCGTAAATATGCTTGTTCTTTGTATTGTTCCTTTCCAAATGATCGACTATAGAAAAAAAACCTGTTGTATGCTTAAGCATAATGACTCAAATATGACTAATATTTTCCAGCCAACCTTCGGCGAAGGCATCTTCGACATTCGACAGCGCGGTATACCCACCCTCACCTTACAGGACCTGATCGGAAGAAGAGGCAAGGCCAGCGCGGCTGCCTTCAAAATTAAACCAAACCAGCAAAGGAATAACGACTTCCTCGGCGTGCTAGTGTCTATATAATATAGTTCTTAATAGTTCATCTATACAATATTTATTTAATTTAACGAACTTAAGTTATTATAGAACATTTACGAACGAAGTTGTATTTATTTTAAAGTAAGAATCTATTAAAATTATTTTAAAAATTTATGGACAAATTTAAATTTACTTATGGGTGAGCTTAATAGGGTTTTTGTGACAATCTTAACACGAGTAAAATACAGAGCAGAGCTAATGATAATATTAATTCATTTGAAGCAATATTCTTCTTACGCTTTAGATACAATCAACATACAAAATCAACATATTAAATAATTCGACATATTATATTTTTGATTATTATTTCCTAAACTGTTGTGTTACTATTGTTTTGAAAATCTATATCGATCAATATAATTAAATTTAAATTAATTGTACTGCATGCTGGTATCTGTAATACAAAGCGTGTTGGGGCTTTTATAATAATTCATAAAAAGCTTCAACAAAACAATGAAAGTTTAGAAAATATACAATTCGTTATATATCTTGTATATCTTCTTGACTTGGTACCAAAAACACCCTTATAACAAATACTTTTATTTTTATTTAAATTTATATTAAGACCTACCTTAGTTAATTTTTAATAAATCATGAACATATGATGTATGCTCGTTTTAATAAAACCAACCATACATAATGAAGTAAGTATATGCCTTTTGTTTTTGTTAAATATTAAAACTGTCCCGTTTCCTCCGAACATCAAGATGGACGGGGAGTATCCATCCTTAAAAACAAACACGTAGAATTAATTGTCTTTTAAACATATGTGAGACATATAATAATCTTATATCCTAATACCTTTGAGCTGCTTAAAGAGGTCCGGTTTTATGGGGGCCGTTTAGGCCAGGTCAGGTGGAATGTAGAAAAGGTAATCCATCTAATTTGAGGTCAATAGTAATCTATTAGAATTAGACTCAAGTCGGAGGAACTACAATGTAAATAAAATAGGTAAGTTAAGTAGATAAAAATACCTACGAGTATTTTGTCATTTGACTCTATAACAGTAAGTCAAATTTAGCAGGGAAGTGATAATTATGAACATTTTAGAAATCTTTTTTTATGCCAACTCCATCAAAGCTGTTTCGCTTAACATGTAGACTTATTGTTTCTTACCACAACTAAAGACTTAGAAAAAATCTCAAACTTTTATAGGATTACTATGTTAATGTCAGCAGAAACTGACTTATTACGCTAAAAAGTATAGAAACACGGCGAAAGATATTCAATCGAAGTGCTGTGTATATTTGCTTCTGAGTAACTTATATTTTACTCAATGCAATAGAACCTTTGACGCCACTATTTATCTCTTCGTCGTAATTGCCTATTTTATACACAGGCGAAATTAAAGTCTATATTTAATGTTTGCTCTCCTTTTCCACCTAAGGAAATTTTAAAGTCGAAATAAATAAGAATAAAAAAAGTTAAAATAAATCTGAAGTCAAAGAAGATCTCATCTTCTACGTAGTCAAAATTAATTTCAGTCAAAAATTTGCTTTTTCAGTTACCAAAAAGCAAATTTAAGGTAATTATTGAAAAATATTGGTATTCGTTCTTTCTTCACAATACAAGATAATTATCAACTTAAGCTTGGGTAACGTTACTTTTAATTAAATCATGATTTCTTTATTTCAAATAGAAATTATATAAAAGTGGTAGTTTCACATCTTATTGAAGCATTATTAAAAATAAAGAAATAAAAAATAAAAATAAAAAATATTATTTTCTAAATACAGCATGCAATAATTACAATAAGCAATTATCAGGTCTCAATAAAGTTACAATGTCGACGCAACGCTCGCTAATGTATATTAATATAAACATACAATGAGACAGTGGTTAACCAACGATATACAGATCGTGTTTCCTACAACGAGTAATAAAAAAATCGCAGAAATACTAATTTTATAATGATTTCATTATTGTTCAATTTTATTTAGAAGAAAAAATGACTTGTAGCTCTGCTATAAATTCTTCCATAGTTTTTGTTTCCCTGGAGATCTTAGGTATACGTGACCCCCGAAGGCAAGGAAATCTAAAATTATTATACCATAAATTATTATAAGGAAAACCAACGCATTCTTTAATAAAATTCCTATGTTTAATATTATATATACTTTAGTTCTAACACTGTTAGAATATTTAAAGTCTTACGAAACAAACTCAGAAAAATAATAGATAATCATAGACATATTTGTCGGTCTCGCATGAAAACGCATTGTCGTGACATAAAAGCCGATGTTTGATAGCCTCGCTCAAGATCCTGGTTTTGCCCATGACTCATGCAAATGTCCAACGACTGGACCTGATTACAAATTGCCTTCAACTTACTTACTACAAAGCCTAAACTACTGGTTGTGACCGAAATTGTAATGGTCCTTAACGCCCTAACATTTTAAAGGTCCTTGGAAATCTATACTAATATAACAATGAATTTTTCAAACTTTTAAGAAATCGCTACTTTGCCGAAATGCCTCATTCTTCTCTCTCTCTCTCCTCTGCCTCGTTCTATGTATTTTAAATTCTAAGTAAATACGGGCTCTCAAATTTATACCAATACTAGCTATTGCCCGCGACTCCGTTCGCGTGGACTTTCATATAAACTGTGACCCTCCCTTTCCTCCCTTATAATCCTCAAAAATTGTAGCCTATGTGTTATTCTGATGTATAAGCTATATTGTGGTAAAGTTTCATTCAAATCCATTCAGTAGTTTTTACGTGAAAGAGTAACAAACATCCATACATCCATACATCCATACATCCATACTTACAAACTTTCGCCTTTATAATAGTAATAGGATTCCACATTAAATCGAGAGGAGATCTAATGATGAAAGATTCTTAATAAACTTAATTTAGTTTCCAAAAAAAACTGGTTTGAACATGTTACTTCAATGTTAAAGGTCATGGGACTATAAAGCTTAATATTATAGTTATTTTTAATCGTCTTTAATATCTGACTACATATCAGTTTTTGAGTTGTCTTGTAGGTAAATTATATGAACTAATTTAACTATTACTTAAACATAAATTAGTAAGATGTTTGTTTTATTTTGGCATTTATAATGTACGTATACAATTTTCTTATAAGAAATATACAAGATGAACACTAGCTTTGAGCTAATGTGATTCGGTTTACGAAACTTTTAAATACTGTTACTATCATTCATTATATATAAATATTGATGAAGGATGCTGACATATGGGATTGTGTTATGGACTAAAAATCACTGTTCATTCCACTCAAAACAGTCTGACAATTCTTTCGTGTATTAAGTTTTATTAAATATGGAGGCAGTTCACCTTGTGTTTTGTGTATGTTTTTTATATACAGTAGCTTTAAAAATACCTATACAACCGGGCACAATTTTTTCTTTAAATGCGAGATTTAATGTGCAGGGAACTCCAGCGTTGGATCTAACAGATGTTGCACCAGGTATAAATCAACCAGTTATATCAGAGTATAAAGTAGAAGAAATATGTGCCACTCAAGTATTGGAGCTTCTTGAAACATCTATGGCAGTTGATGTTCTACCGGAACCAAAAGACAAAATAGCTGAGATTCTAACAACTTCAACTCCAACACTAGACCCGGCCAATGAAACAGAATCTTTGTCAGACGTTAAAATAGGTTTTACATCTGTCACTCCATTGATAGAAGTTGATAATGAAACTATAACGATCGCTACATCTAAGCCAGAATTTAAGACTGTTGATGAAAGAGAATTTTCGGCTATCGAACCTTCGCCAATCCAAGAAGTTTTCCCTACAGATGAATCTTCCGCCTTCATTCCTCTTCTAGCAAAGTACCGTGATGTCGATGATGATACGCAATCGACGATGGAACCTATTCAACCAACTACTGTTTTTAGGATGATGCCAGTACAAACTACTGGTTTACTGGATTTAATCATAGGTAAGTTTATATCTTTGTGGAAAATTCATAAGATGGGCGTTTTCTAAGGTTCTTCCTTTTTTATGCAGAAACGCCTACAGCATATATAATATATAGGTCATAAATAATATCACAAAATTTGAATAAACACTTAAATCACAAAAGAATTTGTTGTAGTATGCAAGAAGCTTAATATAATGTTGTTGTCTTTTTCAGATCTGACGTCATATGGAAATGACTAAATACGACCGTTAATTTTGTAAATAAAAGCTGTTAAATAAAGAATATAGAATTATTAAAGGATTACCACAAGTATAATTTCTTGTTATTTAAAATAGTATATCTTTACTCTTAAATATGTTCAAGGCAAAATCATTGATTAAGGATAACTTATAAACCTGTTTTGTTTTATTTTAATTTATCGTTTTATTGCTTAAATTGTATTTATTATATTTATTCGTCAATAAATTGTAAATAATTTTTATTTGTGTTTGTTTATATTTTTAATTTTTTTTAATGGCGCCGCGCCCTTGCGTTTAAAAAACTGGTTTAACGCTCAACTGGAATGCCATTTCTCACGATAATACGTTAACAAGAAAATATTATGACAAAGATGAAATTCCCACTTAAAAGTAATTATACAATGTCGTCTTGTATAACTACTAGTACATATGTATAACTACAGCTAGCTACAAATGCATTCTAGATTATACAACATATTAACACAAAAATATTTCATTGGTAGAATTGTCGATCTTGAAAATAACGCTTATTTATCGAATATTTTAATATTAATAGAAGGTGTATCTGTAAATGCACCTTTGTATTTGAATGTACTAGCAAATAAATTTAAATATTGTTTTAAATCAAAGTGGTTTGCAAAAATTTATTGACCTTTAATTAAAAATCCATATAGTAAAAACTCTCCGATATTATTTGACCCCTTGTTAGTTCTTGGATTTTATTTAAGAAACAGTATATTTAAGTAACTATGAAGGTACATAGACATCTATAAGATTTCTTTATTTATCGATATAATCAAGGCTCTTCCGATAAATAATGTTATGCATGACATAATCATAGGATAAAGTTTCGAATAATACATTATTATTGTTCGCAATATTTTACCAATAGTTATTTAAACTCTATAGCATAAATCTTTATAACAACAAAATCTCTATAACAAAGAACGATCACAATTTAGTTATTTACTTTAAAACCCACACATTGATGCATTCTTTATAACACAAAATCCATTTTTTGCTACTTTACATCGAACACAATACTTTACATATAATTTTAACGTGTTAAAAATTTTATGTATTTTTCAATTTAAAAGACTTTAAAATTAAATTTCATAAAACTACGCTGGTTGTTATTAACTAACTATAGGTAAATTAAACCTAAGAATTAATTTAACACGATGTAAGGACATACAAGTCGGAAGATCGGTTAAATCGTGATTTCAAATCCTTCATAAATGTATAAATAAAGCTTCCAATA
Source organism: Eurema hecabe (assembly GCA_026213755.1). Classification (NCBI taxonomy): domain Eukaryota; kingdom Metazoa; phylum Arthropoda; class Insecta; order Lepidoptera; family Pieridae; genus Terias; species Terias hecabe. The sequence goes on from JADANM010006098.1 coordinate 8,644,473, forward strand.
ATAATCATTTCATTCAGCTAGGCACCATGCGACTATTATTATTGATTTTCGTTGTATTATTTAGTTTGGTTTATGCTTTTTCTAATGAAGATCATGTTGTTTTAAAATCGCCCGTTTTCGCGCCTTCTCATAGTAGAGAGAAGAATTCTAGAAACATAGAAACGGCGAAGGATTTCCCCGTCTTGTTATTGTTGGCAAATAATAATACTGAATACAAGTTTGACCGTCATGAGGCTCCATTTATGGCTATATACCACGTGCAGGTTAGTTTTATTTATATACTAGCTGACCCGTGCCCACTTCGTTGCGCATAATGTTAATAATCCTTTATTATTTTTGTTACTTGAATATAAAAGTTAGACATATTATGCTGTCATTGACTTTTTTTACATATTTTTTCAATAACTCAAAAAATATCTATGATAGTTAAGGCAGCGTTCGTAAGAAACGCTTTCATTTGAGCGTTTTTTCTACCATTTACTTTGCAAAATAGACTACCACGTAAAAACCTTATATTTTCGGGTTTTTTTGTATAGCTTATGGCACTCAGCAATAATATGGCTTTCTATTGGTGAAAGTATTTTTAAAATCGGTTCAGTAGATCCCGAGATTACCCCTTACAATTTAACAAACACACAAACTTTACTTCGTAATAAAACTTATAGACTAGTATAGATTAATATTTGAATTGGAAAGTTTATCTTAATATTCTTTGTTACAGAAGCTAGATGTCGTCCAAAATAAAACTAAAGGTAAGTTAATTATTTATATATTCTATGTTTTGTATGTATGTATTTACAAAAGGAAAGTATGTTACATATGTAATTTATTCCGTTATCTAGTTGCGATAACACAAGCTTGGGCTTAGCTTGGAACTAGATGGCGCTGTGTATAAATGTCCTGAAAATATTTATTTATTTATTATTATTATTTTAGATTAATAAAATAAAAACTAGTAGTGTTATATATTATTTTGTTGTCCGTCTGTCTGTGATGATAAGGAGGTATAGTACGCGTCATTTATGTTTAGCGATTGACGAGAATAGCTGCGCATCGGTAGAATCGCGCTCGTAATTAACGTATTGGTGCGAGAAAGACAACACGACTGGGACAACCAATCAACGCTCGCGCACCCGACGATCGCACGCCCCGCGCGCCGCGCGCTACCTCGATACCTTATTTTTGACTTCTGCGCAGGTTTCGTTCAGTGCTAAAGATTCGTGACGCGTACTATACTTAAGTGATTATTGGCGGGCTAAAGTGTATCTTTGGATTTGGACGGTTTTATTTTTATCAAAAATAAGATATTTGACTACGTGAATATCCCCTTTTATAAACTTTAATATATAAGTAATAAATTAAAAAATCAGGGAAAACCATGCACCCAAATACAATCTTATATATATAAAGAGCTTTGAAAAGGCTTCTAGAAATAGGAAAATTACAATGACGTATTATTAGCTAGTTGGCCCGTATTTAATCACAAAGCATATGCATTCCGAAGTATTTAATTATAAATTAAATGTCTTAAAATACTATTTCCTATATCTATAATAATTTATTACAAGATTATAAAGACGATAATGAAAAAAAAATACAACATATAAAAAATCGTAATTTTTCCATCGTGCTTCAAACTTTGGATTTAATCTACGTCAACAATAATAATTGTTACTTAAAAATGTAATGGATGTAAACTGCTTTTAATTACATAGATTATATCTCAGTCAAGACTATATAAAATGTATTTCGACCACGCTACATTTTACAGTTCCAAAGTTGAAATAATATTGACGTTTCGTTTGTTTTTTTATTACTTGACAGTTTTTTTTATAAAAATGAGGTTTCATAGCAGTGTAGTTTTAATATTATGTTTAATTATTGCGGTAAATTCACACCTACAAGATGGATATGCAGATGGGCAGATCAAGGCATGGGCAATTAAAATTAATTACATTTTTATTAACATCTTCCTGGTTGTTCGTAATGTTGTTCGTAAGCATGAAGATTTATAAAAAATCTTAAATTATTAAAAGTACTAAAAGTATGACTTTTTAATTATTTTATTTCATTTTTTATCTTTTAGATCAATGAAGCTGAATTAGAAGGGATTCGTTTACGTAAGTAAGTCTGAAATGATAAATAAGTATATTGCACCAACTTAGAGGATACCATGATCCTTTTATTTATCTTAGTCGTAATTGCCACAATTTTAAAGTTTCCTTTCAAACTTGTTTTTTTTTTTAAATTAAGGTAAGAACTAGCATCAATCTATTTGAATAATTTGTCATATTACTGAGTTATTCAGTGTAATAAGGCGTTGAGGTCATGTAGACGATAGGTCAATTAATTAAAAAACTATTTACCACAATAACATATTAATCAATATTGTGCAATCTGTTAGCTTAGAATTGGCAATTGAATAATTATACAATTTTAGTACATTCTTCAAGAATGCGGCGCAGTCCTAGGGAAGAAATAATACTAGTTTCTAATAGGGGTAAGTTTTCATTCATTATGGAGTTTTGATAATAATTTATTATTAATAAGATAAACAGAAAATGTATATTGAAATTTTCAGGACAAAATATTGGTAGAGTTCCGACTAAAAATACAGGATCTACTGTGATTATCTTACCAGGTAGAGTACTCATTTCTTGACGAAAGAAATTAATCTGAACGAAAGAAAAACGTTTTATGTTACCGTGTTAGTTATTGTAGTTAAATGTAACTAAAATGAAATTCTAAAAAATTGTGTTCATGAAAAATTTGAAAACATTGAGGCAAAACTTGTTTATTAAACATATTTATGCATGTTTTGTATATTTGAATAAAATATTATAACATGTTATATTTTCTTTCAGGAAGCAACACCAAAACCAGAGTCGTAGACAAAACAAACTATCGAGGACGTTAAATCTTCTAATAAAAACTTCGAAAAAAATCCAAGAAAAGCTTTCCAATCTAAACTCTTGCTCTTAAATGAATTAATTGTTAAGATATGATAAATTAAATTAAGTATTTTATAAGACGTAAAAACATTAAATAATGTTCGCCAAATTAACGGGATTTCCCTCATTTTGATCGGAGCTTTATGATACAAAAATAATAACATAAATTTCAAAGTTAGCCATTTGCGTCATCACTAAGGCGCAAAATAACTTGATTTATGTTTTTTTAATGTTATATTTCCAAATTTTTATTAGTTATATACTAAGAAACAATGATTATTTTTATTTCATATTTTTAGAAGAACGCACTCAATTGTATTCTGATCATAACTAACGATATATACAAAGCGGATTGTGGCTTGTATAACATTATATTGATACATTTTGATTTAAATGAATTAAAGTCTAATTTTTAATGTCGTTTTATTTATTAAGTATGGTAAATTAACCATGAAGTTTTCCCTGCCCACATTCATCATCTTATCTTTTTCCCTTTTTTAAAAGGCCGGTAACACATCTGTAACGCATTTAGCTTTGCAACTGAGCATGGACGGAGGTGGTTGCAGAAAATCTGATGTAAATATTCGTAACAATTCTAAGATATCGCTAGCAAATAATATTATAATTGATCTCGTATAATATAATAAATAAAAAACTAATATGTTTATTTTCCACGAAGCTCTTTATTGTGTACATGACATCAACCGGTTCGTGACATCAACTCACATTTAATGGAATAAATAATGTCTCATCGTTAGAAAATCCAGACTAAAAATTAGCCATATTCGCGAAAAAATGAATCCGTGGATTTTTTTGTGTATTTTAATTATCAATCTTTAATTTGCAATAAAAAAACTTTTTATCTATTTAATATATTATGGAACTAAACCGACTTTAACAATAACATATATTATTAATAGATACTATGCTATGTTACTACGGCTATTATTTGGCACGATAAAACCAAATTCCGGAAATTTCTTGATTAAAACTAAATAATATATATTAAAAGGCTGATAAAGAAACAATTGAATGCTACGTTTTTACATCCATAATCACTTAATTGTATGTAAAAATGTAAAATACCTTTTCCTAGACGGATTTTCCACTCAATCACTTGGCGTATAATCAGATAATTCATATGTATGGAGTATGGTGGATCACCACGTAATTATATATTACTAAGAAATGGAGGTTTGCGATAAGTAGTATTGAAAAAAAAATATTTGAAGTGAAAACCCGTTATTCCTTTTACGATTCAACTAATTACTTTATTATAATTTAATATTATAAATTCGTAAGAATGTATTTGAATGTAGGTTTGGTGCTCTTTCTCGCAAAATCTACTAAATACATTTGACTAAAGATAAACTGGAAATAAATTAACATTAAGGATATGTTCTTTACCATGTATGTAGTTTTTATATTATACAATACATTCGTGACGAAAGGTAATATGGCATTGAAGAGGTTGGTAATGAAAAACTTTGAGCTTTTAGAATTAACATCAACTAAAGGATTTTTTTCCGTTTAATAAAGCAAGTTCGGAGTAAAGCGAACACGCTTTAAGGATAAAATTTATAACTTACTAGCTGATGCCCGCGACTCCGTCCGCGTGGACTTTCATATAAACTTTGACCCTCCCCTTCCCCCCTTATAACCATTTTTTCCAGTTAAAAGTAGCCTATGTTTTATCTCGGGCTCTAAACCATCTGTGTACCAAATTTTATTACAATCGGTTCAGCGGTCTGGCTGTGACCTCCCCTCACGCAACTTTTTGGGGGTTGAATTAAAAAAAAGTAACCTATGTCCTTCCCCAGGCTCTAGACCATCTGTGTACCAAATTTCGTTTTAATCGGTTTTGTAGTTTTAGCGTGATGGAACGACAGATAGACAGATAGAGTTACTTTCGCATTTATAACATTAGTACGGATTAAATTTACTTGCAAGCGCTTAAATAACTTGTTTACATAGTGCTCTTCGCAAAAAGGCTGTTTTAGTCTCAATGGATCGGAATCCGGTTGGAACATTTACCCGGAGTACATCAAGACTGCTAATGTGACTATCTGTCATACAAGTATTGACACTTCATCTAGAATACAAAAAGGTTTTTATCTCACACTAGCAGTGCCCCTGTGGGTTTACTTATAAAATAAAGAAAAGCTAACATCCAATTTTTCAATTATTATTTATTAACAATTATTTTAGTAATATAACAAAGAACATATTATTGAAATGGGAACAATTATCATTAAAAGCCTTCTTTAAGTGTTGAAGTGATATAGTAGTGAATAGCCTAAAGTATTATATGTCATACTATATCTTATTATCATTCATTACTGGTCAACATATAACCACAATTACGAAAATATAGTAAGTCTTTGATAAAAAAATGTTTTTTTTTCTTTGAATCTTTAAGTATCACTCGAATAATATAATTAAACGCTTTAGTATCAACATTATAAACGTGACATTAAAACAAAGGAGCATATAAAGTTGCGCCTTTAAAAACAATTTATCCATTAATTGATCTACGCTTGCAAATTAAATTCGATTGTTCTACTGGGAACGTACGTATCCTTTACAGGTTGATATCAATGCGAACCAACGATAGCGTCATCATGGGAATCCATCTAATTGATGACGTACTCGTAGCGTCGATGAGAAAAACTGACGTATAAATAGGTCGCCGCGAGGATCCTTCGCCAGTAACCGCGATGGGACTCCGTGGTGTAGTGATCTTGGCGTTGGTGAAGTTAGTCATCGCGTCAGTGAACGATAATGCTATCGAGGGAGGAGATAGGGTAGTGCTGGTGGCGCCGGTGTTGGCGCCGCCTAGGGACTCGAGGACGCACGCTACAGACAGGTCCAGACAGTTCCCGATACTGATACTTCTGGCTCAGCAAAACCCGTCAGAGAAACTGAGGGAGCCAGAAGCGAAGTCCTTGGACGTGAATCAACAGCCCATTTATGTCAAGGTTCGTAAACTAAGATTATTTTCGGCAACATCGATCAAGTTTAATATAAGTTAAAAAACCACCACATTTTTATAATAATTTTATTCTTTTAATGCAATAAGAATAAAGGCAAAGTATCTTTTACGTAAACTATCTACGTTAAAATTTTACAAATTGTAAATACATATTTACAATTATAGTTTCGTTATTTGTTTAAAATATGCATCTGCTAAGGTCAATTTAATTGTATAATCATGAATATAATATGACTGTAATATGACAATTAATCAAGTTTTATAACTTTTATTACATAAAATAATTACTATATACAAGAACACGTATTTACATTTTCTTTGGCTTAATGTCCTATTGATGACAATAGAATCTTGGGACGCATCCTATAATTAATTCATTATTTCTTATGTTAACAACGACATAATGAGAATTCTAAGAAACCCACTATTTAAACTTCACAATTTCTTGATTTTTTAATGAACGAAGCCTGTAAGAAATTCAATGATTATAACCAATATGTAAAACAAATTCGTCTTGACAGTATTAATTTATTTAAAAGCACTAGAAATTTACTTAATTATATAGGCCAAAATTTCGTAGCATGTATATTGAATTTAAAAATATAAATTATTGTGTGTATTATGTGTACATATGTGATGAATTCAAACTACTTACACTATGGCAATTTATCTTACCCGAATTTATAATACATTCTGAGACCCTAAACTTTTTATACGCTGCACACTTTTTTGATGTCTTTAAAATTCAAACGTAAATTTGAGAAAATGTTGAACTTTTTTAATAACATAAATTGCTTATCTGTAAAAACGATGAATATGTTATATCAGAAGAGTCTTATTACTGCTTTTATGGTATTCATAACGTCAGGAACATATTTTAGTTTTATAAAAACTAAACATGTATAGTGAATTAAAAATATAATAAGTATATTTACAGAAACTCGAAGACCAGCAACCTAAGCAATTAAACAGGCAAAAGCGAACGTTGGGTAAACTTCTCCTTGGCCACGGTCTCGGAGGAGGTGGCGGAGGACTCTCCTTCGGGGGAGGTATCGGTTGGGGAGGAGGTTACGGGGGAGGATACGGCGGGGGCGGCGGCGGAGGATACGGAGGAGGCAGGGGATTCGACGGGGGCTATGGAGGCCATGGGGGTTACGAGGAACCCGCGAAGACAGTTATCGTGAAAGTTGTTAAAGAACACGGTAAGTACAATTAGAGCACTCGAAAGTCAAAGAGTAATGTCAGGACGATTTATTTTTAGACATGGCCTTATAGTCCAAGAAAATATAGCTTTATATACGAATTTCAGATAAAAGGTTGAGTTTTTGATATAATGTACTTTGAAAAATCTGAAATCGATGATAATGATAATGAAAACTTTAACAAATAATAAGTTGATACACGTTACTTGGACTATTCGTACGATATGAAAAACAATCTGTTACTTTTTTAATGAACTTTATAATATTGGTAAACATTGTGTAATAAAACACTAGAAACTAGAAACTACTAAATTAATAAAGTTTTAATTTACGATAGACGTTGATAAGAACCTGCACTATAACACCCTTTATTTTTATCCCGGAATCCCATGACAATTGAGATGGCAAGGGAGCGAGACTACGCAATTAAAACTATTAGGTATAAAACGTCCAAAATTAATTCAAAAATATAAAAGATAATTATAGCATACATTTAACATATAAATAGCTACTATGTACAAAAGCTTAACCTTAAACAGGTAAAACATGTAGTAGGTAAAAACGAAACTCGTTTCTTTATTATTATTGGTGGTATCTCGGTGTATCGTCTTCAGAAATAATTATATTAAAATTTACACATACGTAAATGTATTGAGTTTTTTATAATGTAGGATATGCATTTTGAAGGTTACTTATTACACTGTAGGGACGATTGTTTAAGCTTTAAATTATTTTATAATCTTTAAGTGTAAGCTATTGATTTCAATTAACTTCTATGTATGGGCAATTTAATTCAATATATGGGCGTTTACCATCAGGTGAGACGCCAGCTCGTTAAGCCCCTCTTTTATGAAAAAGTACCTATGTCTGAAGTCACGATCAAAATGTGATTACGTCTAAAAGTAAAAAAAATATAGGCATTATAGTATATAAAACAAAGAAGGTAGCTTCTTAATACATATATTGCAACCAACTGTTTTCTTTGTAACAGGTCACCATCACGGCCACGGAGGATATGGCGGCGGCAACTACGGTGGTGGCAACTACGGAGGCGGCAACTATGGTGGCGGCAGCTATGGTGGTGGATACGGAGGCGGCGGCGGTGGTGGCGGAGGAGGAGGCGGCGGCGGCGGGGGCGGCGGAGGATATGGCGGGGGATTCGGCGGCGGCTGGGGCGGGGGCGGCGGCGGTGGTGGCGGCAACTACGGTGGTGGCAACCATGGCGGTGGCAACTATGGCGGCGGTGGCAACTACGGCGGTGGCAACTATGGCGGCGGCCCCCCTTGCGGTGGCAACTGTGGAGGTTGCGGCGGTGGCAACTGCGGTGGTAACGGCGGTGGTCATGCTACAGCGACCGCCACTGCGACTGCTACTGCTACAGCTAATGGGTAGGTTTACTTTGTCTTTGATACCTTATCTGGATAAGGTCCGAAATCTTAACCTTAAATTTTGTTTATTGAAGTCGTAAAATACATCAGCTTTATATAAATATTTAGATTTATAAAGTTGTGTGAAAAGTGATTCGCAAATTTCAATACCAATTTTAAACGACATAATTATATATTTTTTTACAGGTACGGCAAACGCAAATAAAGAGTGAAAAACATTCGAGAAGATGATAGAATAATCGATTCCTGACACCCACAGAGTGTACCTACTGTGACAAATACGATTAATATTGTAGAAGAAACGGAATGGATCTAGTCCATAATATATTTGTAATCAGTTGCCATTGTACATGAAGTATTAAAAATAAATCCTAATAAAGCCTTAATGTATAAGCAGTATTTTTATATATCGTAATTTCTCGCTTTATTAACGACTATTTTAAACTATTTAAAATTCAATGCATTAGTAAGATTTGTAAAAGATTTTTATAGAATACAATACATAATAATCTTATAATAAATAAATTCGTAGACATTGTTAATAATCTACACTACTTGTAGATTGTTGACAAATACAGCATATTTTGTTGTAAAACTAGTAATTGCTCAAGTTAAAAATAAGCAATAAAGTATAATATATTGAGTTCGTCTTTAATTTATCCTTTATATGTTATTATTCAAGACTTCGTTATATCGTTATAACTTTGTTATATATTTTTTACACATTTTATTTTATAGTACGTGCAAACTAGAAACATCGGATTGAGTTCAAAAATTTGTGCATTAATATTAATTCAAATACTATGACGTATCTTTCGTTTTACAATTAGTTTATTGATTTTCTGCGCAAGTGAGGTACCTACCACCCTAACGATTCTCTGCCTCGTACAAAATGACTACGGAGTTTAGAAAAGATTATAAAAACACACAATGGAATCAATATCAATAAACACAATTAAAAATATTAAAGCCCGTGAAAATTTTCACTCGCAAAAATGATTTTAATTACCAAGTATCTTGGTCTTCCCGGTAATATATAAAACAACCAAGCTTTAACTATTATATTTATTTAACACGTTTATCTTATAGAATACAATCACTTTTCTTTGACACGACAGTGTGTACGAGTGACGCTCCCGCTTTTTCTTCAAAAAACCTCGGTGACAAAAAAGTGAGCGAGACAAAACATTCAAATCATGACATTAGGCCACAGACAATATTTAGCAATAATTCGTCAATTATAGAAGCATTATAAATATTACAACTATACTTATTTAGTGAAAAGTGAAAACATAATATGCATTATTATAAGATACGTAAACAGATATTAATGGCAGAATTATTACATATATCAATTGGCATCTTAAAAGTACGTCTAGAGGATATATCAACAACGATCTTTTCGCAGCCAAAGCTTGAATCCATAAAACATTAAAATTGTATTAGATATGCAACACATTAGCCATTGTTTCCTTGCCAAGGATCATATCTTACCAGCTTGCTTATTTTGTTATTCAGAATGGAATTTATAGCGTAGACTACATTTTATGTACATTATATTGTTTTATTTCAAGTCTTTCATAATAATAAAGATTTAAAATTGCATATTTCACAAAAGAACATAGAAAGAAATACTTAAGGTGTATTTTTCATTACATAATATTCAAAATGGCGCATTAGAACTCTCGAAACAATGTACCAACTCATTACATTAGAGATATCTTTTTTTACTGGCAAGGTTGCCAGCCAGATACTTCTAGCGACTAACTTTTTTTAATAACCAAAAAGGTTTTTTACTCAAACATCTTGAACTAACACCATATATTTTCAAAACAAACATATGTAATTATCGATTAAATCATTATATGAATGAACCCGGATACAATATAATTGATATGAAGAGCCGTAAAAACCGCAAGTTTTTGCGCCGGCTTAGGAAAATCGAGATTATCAATAGTATTCTATGAACACCAGCGAGTATTATGCAATGATTAATGATCAACACGTCACCAACGTGGTTATTATATCGTAAACTAGCTTTGCCGTACGGTATTACCCGCATGTAGCTCAATTTCATTAGTTTTGGACTATTCTAATGTGTCTGTTCAGAAGGGTGACGAACTGTTTTTTAATTTAATCAATATAATCGACAGCCTTTTTATTTATCAATTTTAAAGCTAACTCGAGGTTTATAAGTGTAAAATAATAAGTCAATAACAAAAAATAAACCGACTTCAAACTAAAAAGTGAAAAATAAATAATTTTGAAATCCGTCTATAATTGACGAAAATATTGGTGAACATACATAAAAAAAAATTATACATACATCCGAATTGAGAACCTCCTCCTTTTTTGAAGTCGGTTAAAAATATGGATAGATGTAATGTCTGCAAATTATTATTTCATAAAACAATATTTTGTTATTATTTCACTACTAATTTGTTTACTTTTTATAATTTTTTTTAGACTTCAAGCTCTATTTCTTTTTCATGGACACCTCGATATACTATTTTTTTCTGATATTCCACCCTGCGCGATTTTTGTGGAAAGATACCCCACTTTTTCACAGAAAATACGCAAATACCACGTTTTAATATATCAAAACGATAACAAATATCTAATTTGTGGTTTACTTACAGCTAGCAAAGGTTATAAAATGCTTATTGCTAAACACAATATACTAGGATAAATAAAATGACCAAACGTCAAAGACAAAACGGTTTTCGGCTACAATTCTGAATAAGTCTTCAGATGAAACAAATATGACGGTAAATGGATACTCGTGAATTTTGATGAACATAAAAATTAATTCATTTGCAAAGTTACCAAACTTGCGTTATCTATATATAAGATATATAAAACAAAGACGGGTTTGTTACAAAAATTATAACTCGAGATCGGCTCGACCAATTTTCATGGTTTTTGATTCGTTGGATTTTTTCCGCTCCGCATGCAGCAGAATGCATCTTAAAAATGAAAACTGTAAAAGGGAAAGGGGGGTCAAAATTTACATGAAAGTCCACGCGGACGGAGTCGCGAGCAACAGCTAGTTAAATAAATAATTTATAAGATTTTTATTTAGTTATTTGTGGTTTTATAATGGTAGATCGTAAGTTTTATCACTTGCTATAAATAAAACATGAATTAAGAAATTTTGTTAAATTAAAATTGCTAAAGAACCGAAAAATTTGAAGAATTTAAAATGAAATATTCACTTTATACAAAAACAATTATTTGTTAACATTTTAAACGTCGATGATGTGAATGATGATGCCATTTTGTTTATTAATTACGGTCACGATTGTTGACAGAACACACATGATGATTAAATGAATTAAATTCATAATTTATATAATTCTTGTTACAATATTAATTCATCGAAGGTAGTAAAGCAAAAATCATGAACAGTCGATTCTGGATTAATATATTACTATGCAATGATATGATATTAAATAAATATGTTTAAAGCGCAAAATTTTAAAGATGCAAACAAATTCTAATTAGGAAGTCTTGCCTTTAGGTTTTGCCTTTTTTCTTGTTAGAAGTTAGCTAGTTAGAATTTGTCATTTATCTGATTTCTATCATTTTGACATGTATGAATGTGTGCTGCCGCTGCTGTGTGGAACACTTTCATCGGTTGATTCGTATGGGTAGGTATAACATGTCTTTTAATGTTAATATAATTGTTGCTATGTTTTTATTTGTGAAGTGTGTAGTGTAAATAAGACTAACTACGAAACTATAATTACAATGTCTCTCTCACTGACTCTGGAATTTTTAGCTTTAAAATATTATACTTTAATACTAAAGCTCACATACTTAAAAACATCTTAATTAATTACCACAACATTGTTTCACAAAACGAAACTATTCCAAATATTTCATTCCACGTTATAAATTATTACAAATTGAAGAAATTTTTTGTGCATATATACATTTAATTTGCACATTTGCGGTCCAAAAAAAGTAATGTTTAATTGAGTTTGTCTAGCTCGGGGGTCCGGTCATTGACATCTTGAGTTCGATGCACCCACTCTCTGTTGTCTATTTAGCCCTTTTTCTACACTGGTGACCGGACATTAAGCTGGGTGTTGCTATTATAAAAAAAAACATTTTTTATATTCTGTATATACTACTAATACGATGATAATAAACAAAAATAATATAATAGCTTAAAGAACAATAACGATAGAAAATTATCATGATTTTAATTGTAATTCGTTAAATTTTTATTCTTTTTATTGATTGAATAAAGCTTCCGTAAGTAATAATTGCGATTGGATCTTTCCTCTTTGCTTTATTTTAAAAGTATTATTAAATATTGTATATTGTACGTTAATGGACGTAACTTAAAAACCTAAAAAAAATAGATCTAATAAATCGACGTAATGACTGTAAAAAAAAGGAAATTACTTTTAATCCATACTTTCCATCATACTAAAACTCAAATTTGGTACGAAGATAGTCTAAAGCCTGGGAAAGGATATATATAGGCTACTTTTTTTTTAAATCAACCCCCAAAAGGTTGCGCGAGGGGTTGAAACTTTTATATAATATTACGCTTTCAAGGCTTAACCGCTGAAGCGATTGTAATGAAATTTGGTACACAGATGGTTTAGAGCCTGAGATAAAACAAAGGCTACTTACTTTTTAACTGGAAAAAAGGGTTATAAGAGGGGAAGGGGAGGTCAAAGTTTAAATGAAAGTCCACGCGGACGGAGTCATGGGCAACAGCTAGTTATTAATAAAACGGGTTTTGTTTGCACATGAATCACGGAGACACGACTTGTGCAGTAACCCCAAGCCATTTAGAACTGAATTCAGCCAGCGAATGCAAGCGGATTTTGTGGACAAAAGCTAGCTTAAACCAGAACTTAACTGTAACTTAAAATAAGAACCATAGTAAGTAATAAATCTTTATTAAACGTGTAATAAATATTTACTTACAATTTACAAAATCGCAAAGCTTTTATTTCAATGTTAAATTAGAGATTTAGGGAAAACATAAACTTGATTTCTTTGATGTACGAGTATAAATCAGTTTTCACATTATTGAGCAATTTCTACATTAAACGTAAATAACAATACAGTTTGAAGACCCTACTTTAAATTTCATACATTTCCCGACCCAATGATATTCTATAGAACAGTCAAACGCAACTTATTTAACCAATATTAAATATAAAGAGCTATAAAGCTTAATTAACTTTAACGAACTTAATAGATTACTTAGTCTCTAACGACCGCACCTTTTACCAACACTTAGCACCATTCACCATTTAAATGCTCATAAAGTGCAAATGAAAATCAAACTTTGTAGGTGCTGTCTACTATGCAGTTTTATAAGGAAACTAGCTGTGTCTCGCGGGACTGCTGATCCTGTACATTGATGGATATTTTTCAAATTACCTTACTAATATTATAATTTTTTTAATTTAAAAAACTTTATTGTACATAAAGAAAAAACAATAACAGCAAACAGATACAAAGAAAACTTAAATAGCTATGCACAAAAGGCGACCTTATTGCTACATAGCAATCTCTGTCAGGCAACATATAAATGAAAAGGTTTGTGAGTATGTTTGGCTGCGTATTACGTTTTTACACTGAAACTACTGAATGTAGATTAGACATAGGACAATTTATATCCCGGTATTTAATTGGAGGAGGCCTTTGTCGAAAGACACACCGAAACAAGAGATATTAGATAGATTATAAAAGTATTTATAATAATGTACGGAATAAAAGACTATTATTATTATATTATTTAATTGGGAACGGGAATATGGGGTTAAACTTCTTCTTAGTCAGGCACTCTTGTCAGTGTGGTCGTGGTTGCACTAAAATGGCACATGGATAGGTGGTCGTGAGCTTTGTGAGGGGTATTTTCCCGACGATTTGCTTCCATCTCGTTCAGTTGGAGGCATATCGAGTGCACTGCACTATGTTGACTCAGTCGCTGTTTTGATTGTGTCAGTCTGGACTGACACAATCAAAAAACTGGGCACATCTATTTACATATATTGGTTAATCTATACTAATATATACTTATATACTAATATATAAAGCTGAAGAGTTTGTTTGTTTGAACGCGCTAATCTCAGGAACTACTGGTTCGAATTGAAAAATTCTTTTTTTTATTGAATAGACAATTTATCGAGGAAGGCTTTAGACTACATAACATAACGCTGCGACTAAAAGGAGCGAAGAAATAATGAAAAAAAAAAAAACAACGGGGACGAAATCGCGAGCAACAGCTAGTGTACAAATAAAAATGTATGTACAAATAAAAATGTTTCGATGGATCAGTGAGAAAATTAATGGAAGACAAATGGCTCAAGACCCTCTAGATAACCAAGGAAGTGATGATCTATGACGGACTTCTACGGATCAAAACATGACTATTTCGTCTTTTGTCTCACTGTCTCGAGAAAGGAGGAACTTTGTAATATCAGCATATACAAATTAGAATGATAACTTCAGAATACCAAGTCAGAACAAGTAAAGCAATAAATTTTACTGGGAGAAAACTTCTACGCCTTTCACTGGGAGCTTTCATAGTTGATTTATGAAACTTTCATTGCACATGTTCATAAAAGCCGATACATTTGAACAATCAACAGTTTAAAGAAAATTTAAGTAGATAGCAAATATTATGTATACATTATATAGCACTAAATTGGTTGCCATACACGACTACAATATCTAGTAATAATTCTAAATGTATATTTTCATGAACCTTGAGCCGAAATCTACAAAAATAATTTATAAATAAGACCTTTGATTTGACGATTAAATACTAAATCTGTTTTGTAAAGTTCCTCTTATAAAATAAAAAGATACCCCTCGTTAGTGCATATAATACACTACACTACTATTTGTAATCCTTTTTCGCTTTAAACATACTAAAATATGCACATAGCTATCATATTTTGATTTACAATATATTTTTACTAGCCGATCCTCGCGCCCGCGTAGTACCTGTTCCCGGGGCAATACCAGATTATTAATCCTATGTTTTAATCCAGGATATCTTCTATCAACGTACCAAATTTCTATTAAATCGGTCAAGCGGTTTTGCCGTGAAAGAAAAACAAACATACAGACAGACAGACACACTTTCCCATTTATAATATTAGTATAGATTATATATATCCATTAGAGCTGCTTGCGACTTGGATATCAATTAATATAATATATATATTATTTACTGCTTTAGATAAAAAATACTAATTTTTATAACTAATCATAATAATAATAAATATTTCAGGACATTTATACACAGCGCCATCTAGTCCCATGCTAAGCAGAGGTTGTGTTATGGCAACTAGATAACTTTTTTTGTATATACATACAATACTTAGCAACACTCAGAACAATAAATAAATTACAAATATATTTTTCCGGTGTGGGGATCGAACCCACGACTCTTCGCGCAGAAAGCAGTTCACTGTTTACTTGCATCATTTGTTTTGAGATCGTTTTTATTTTAGAATCTTAACTGTTCCAAAATAATATATTATACTTCATTATGATTCTATCTTTCATTCAAACACACAAAATATATTTTATTTTGTAATAATTAACGTTGATAATTAGGAAAGACTATTTTTAATAACAGTAAGTTAAAATATAACTCAAAGCAGTTATCAAAAATTAATATAAAGAAACAACAATATTAATAAAAAGGATAACCTATAAAAGAATTAATCTTCAAGCATCAAACGGGACTGAAATTGTTTAGTACTACAGACATTTATCAACAAAATTGTTACGTGAATTTCCATTTATCATAAGTTTAAAGCTGTACCTACATTAAATACGTGAGCATAATGGAGGAATTTAATCTTCAAACGGGAATTTTTTTTTCTTCCTACTGTAATTTTTCCTCAAAATATGTTCAACGAAAATCGAACAACAGTTACGGGGATGTTCATTTGTCGTAAGTTTAAAGCTAGGTATACATTTTAATACGTTGAATGAATGGTTTTTATTCGCTTCAGCTGCGCGGGCGCCTCACTCGGTACTTTGCTAGCACAGCCCACGGGCGCATCGCGATACCTAACGATCAATTATTTTTAAAATAATGTATAAATCTATTGTAATTGTGTGTGCCTTGTACTTAGTGATTGCTGGTAAGGATATTTTTTTTTTTTTTAAATGGATTGTAAAAGTACTTTCTCGAAAAATATAGTTATAGCCATAACAGTGGGAACAGATAAAAAAGCTAAGAAAAATAATTAGATTAAGTTTTCAAATTATACTGATTTAAAATTAAAATCTTTTAGATACGCAACTGCGTAAAAGGTAAAAACCGTTCTAATAAAAATTGTATTTTAAGAAGATTAAATTTCAAACTTTATAAGAAAAAATAAAAGAATAAAAAAACGCGAGCATAGTTTAATAATAACAAACATAATAAATAGCCCATAAAAGAAAATATTTTCTCTAATTTACGTACGGTTAGACATATTTAGTAGTCATCTTCATAAAATAATGTTTTTAATGAGAAAACAGATATCTCGAGTTATGTGTAACAAAAGATATAATATTCATATGATTATTGATATGTTTACTAATATGTATTATGAATGCGAAAATGTTCTCTTTCTGTCCATTGGTAACACTTACACACCACTGCACGGATTTGGGTGAAATTTAGTACAGTTAAAGTTAAGGAAAGAAAATAGGCTACTTTTTATGACAATAAAAAGGTTAGGTTTAGGTTTAGCGTTATCCTAGTAAGGTTTAGGGTTTATCCCTATAGGGTTTTGCTCAAAAAAATGAAGACACGTAAAGTATGTATGGATTAATTAATAAAAGAATTTTAGACTTAGATGCTAGAGAAGTAAAGATGGTCGATAGAAAATTTCCCTGAAAAAATACAAGATAGTAGTACCCTAATTATAACGGCTTGACAAATTTTCAACTGTTTACTAAATGTAAAATAAATGGACAGGAATTTAAAAAAGTGCGTAACCGCATTCGAAGCTATATAAAAAAGTTGTTTTTGTTTATTTTAATTGCGTTTTAAATATAGATAAAAGTCGACACCGCACCAATAATAAAGACTAAACAATATAATAAGTCAATTATACAATGATCATACTAAAACATTTTTTAAGTCACGACATTACATGGTTTTCAAAACGTGATGGATCTTCCGCGGTCGTGTCTGAGATAGGATCTTTTTTACGCAAAATTAACATGATAAATCAAATCAATTAGAGCCTATTCAACCTTAAATGGCGTGAGATTCAGGCTTTAAAAATTAATTGTTAAAATTTCATTTCGTCTAATTGCTCGAGGCATTTCAAGGACATAGATCATCTTTTGATTGATTCAATTTTGATATTGTTACAAATTCAAAGCTGATTAAACTATTCTGTATGTTTGAAAAGTTAAGGACACACATTGTAAATAAAAAAAATAAAGCGTGTCAGGGAGTCATTAAACACTTTAAATATTTTTTTTTAGAAAACTTGACTATGTATATTATTATTATATTATTATTAACCCGACACTAATTACATTTTGATTAGTGGTGGATTAATAATATAGGATTTGGAAGACGGTAAAAACACGAATCGATACAATTTTTTATCCCTCCTTCGTGATTAATAATGAGATCATCGTATTTCTCAGAACTTTAAAGCTTTTAACATTTTAAAAATTCATCCTTTTTGCAAGACAAGTCACGCAAACGGATATCGATGCTTTACTATTAATACACATTGCATCAGCAGAAATATAATATTTGAAAAATATTTTGATTCTAAGAGCTTTGATATAGTAAACGAATATATTCAAGATAAAACATTTGGAATATTGTTTCTAAAGTTGCTTGCCGCTATTTTTATTGATATCGTAATGGTTGTTCTTGTTCTTTGTAATGATTACAGTTGTATTTTTTTATTTTAATAGAGCAACTACCTTCTACTCTATAGAAACTGCCTTTTAAACCGGTGGTAAATTCATGTCTTATGACATGTACGGTGACGATTCAAATGTGTTAAGTTTAATATAGCCTAGTAGACTAAAAAAGTATTTAAATTTGAGATGTAGACAGAAATAACATAGCATAGAAGAGACGAGTACAGGGCAATTATATGCGGTCAAAATTGGAATTTAATATAGCAAAAACAAACATGATGAACCTGTTTTGCCGGTTACACACCACTGGACAAGACGATGACTCTCATTGCGTGCTGCGTTACCCATTTCTTGCTGAATCGCCATTAGTTCAAAGCCTATTTATATTGACAGGAAACTAAGACTTAAAGATTATACATAAAATAGCTAAGAGCTACGCTCTATGTATATAGACATACAAAGTCTATTTCCACTAAATTAAATGCATTTTTATGCATTAAAAAATACCTTCAGGAATAACATAACTCAAGACTATTTTTGTTCGGAATCCTTTAAAATATTATAAGAATGTGTTAAGTAGTCTTGGAGCTTTTTTATTTAATACAAACAAACTAATATTTCCTCCTTATATAATAGACTAGCTGTTGCTCGCGACTTCGTCCCCGTCGGATCTATTTCTATTATTATGTTATAGTGAGTCAATCTTAGAAGATAGACATATACTGTCGCGGACTTTTTTTAGATCATTTAAAGAGGAATAATTCTTTCATACATATTATTTTTATATCTTGAACCGTTTTCGCAGCGCACGCAAAGGAAGCCCTCAAAGATGAATAATTGTCCCCGTTTTTCCCATATTTTCCATTATATATTATGTAGCCTAAAGCCTTCCTCGATAAATGGTCAATTGAATAAAAAATAATTTTTCAATTCCAACCAGTAAATCCTGAGATTAGCGCGTTCAAACAAACAAACAAACAAACAAACTTTTCAGCTTTATATATTAGTATAGATATAGATTAAATTTAAAGATTAAATATGCATATTATTAACTTATCCCATATAAACATTCTTACAATTTAATTCCTTTAATTAAACATAAATAGCGTAAGTAGTTGCCATATATATGATATATAAAATATGCCATAACGAATTCTCAATCAATTTATTCTATAGCAATGAACTTTTATCAAATACTGTAGAGGCCTTTACGTTTTTATTAGTTTTATTTTTAATATTGTAATAATCTTATTCAAATTATTTAGATTAATTAGACAGGGAAGAAATATCGTTTTAATAACATTACAGTATTCCAAAACTTTATATTAATCTTACAGGAAGAAATAAATTTAACTAATAAATATTATGAATTCGCTTAAAGATACTGAAAAAAGATTTAAAATATTTTCTTAAAATAGACACAGATAATTTATCTATAAAACATCCTTAAACAACAGATACTTAATTTTCACTGCAACGCAAAACAATATTTTCATTACGCGTGAGAGATATCTCGTCGATTCCCTTCTACGAAGCTAACTTGTTTTGACTTATAAAGATAAGAAATCTAGACCGACTCTTAACCTCACTGACCTACTTTTATACTAAACATATTTGTTGTATTTGCGTAGTTAACTTGTAACAATACATATTTTTCCATTGAACGAGTCAGTTGCATCAATAGTTTATGGGAAAATTTTGACACGAAATATAGGTATCTATTTTTAAAAAAGCTCGAACGAAAGTTTTGGATGCATTTTTAAGTAGATTAAGCTTAAAAAATAAAGGAATACGTTAAATTACGTAGTAAGTACTGTTTCCGTCTAACAATAAATTAATTAGCTTAAAATCAGATAATAACTTCCTAATTTCAAAAAAAGTAAGTTTTTAGTATTGCCATAAAAAATCTAATTAAAAAACAGTATCTTCTAGCGAGAATATCGTATCTATGGACCGTTCTCTTAACAACAAAACATGTTCTCAATTACAAAGCTTTCTTCC
>JADANM010006098.1:8672427-8691505 GCA_026213755.1 Eurema hecabe
ACGTTCGAAATTCAAAAACCCGTCGAATATTAATTAGGCTGTGAGCGTATTACGTACTTAGACTAAGATTATAAGATATAACATGGCTGACGAAAGCTGAGCTTGCCATCACTTTTGTTGATTATTTATTATTAATGCTACGTGATTTATTTTGTATTCGATTGTGATTATGTAATAAATATAATTTATTTGTCATGACGTTTTCATTTGACACCTTTTATCATATTACAGAAGAACCCCATACACGATTAGTAAAAAATCTCAGTATAGTATAGTACGATTCATTTTAATATCACTACACAATATATTTATAATATAAAACAATGTCCCAATGATCCCGGTGTCTGTCTTTGCCTATGCATATGAATTTTGATGCGATTTCCTATGATGGGTAGATAACATAGCTAAAATACCTAGTATGGGATTTGTTATTTCACTTATAACCCGGGAATCGCCGTACCGATTTTATTGATTCCTTTCCTAGGCTTTTATTTAAATATCTAAAGCTTTACAATTTAGTCGGACGAAGTCAATTATTTACTAAGATGAAAGAAATGAAATAAAACAATAAATCACTTAAACACTATATTTACATAAGACTTGTATGTATGTACTTAAAAATATTTTACAATATCATATTTTACAAACACAATTAGACATTTATGATCTTCTCATTGTTAACATCACATTTATCTCCCAAATAATCGTTCTCAAATTTGTAATCACTTCCTTTAGCTGCTTATTCTTTAAAACAACCTGAAGATAAGAAAAAAATATTCAAATTAAAAAATATTTTGAAAGTATAACACAGCGCCATCTAGCAGCAAAATACGTTAAACTTGTTTGATGCTTGATAATGGATATTATATGCTATCAAAAAAACAAGCTTGTAGGAGAAGTCTATTGGAAACTGTTTTCCTATCATATAGAATCTGTGATCCATGTAATACCAGGTCAGTCATACTATCCATGTAATCGGGCCTAAATATCAATATCCTATAATGAGCCAAACTAACTTGACTTCAGATAAATATATTTTAAGATTAACTAGGCATAGCATAGCATTGACAGACAGAGATGTTACATAATATATAGAATACATTTAAACTGAATATATTTAAAATGAAGCCATATGATTTGTGTGTATCAGCAATTTGTCTACCCTAAAAGCATCACAAAACAAATCTTTATTTTCACTGGCAAGTAAATAATAAGACAATCTATTACCTGTTCAGTGAGCTGACTATTTTCCTCCAGAACCAGTCGATAGGATTCAGTGTTTCTTCTCTCATCTAAAGCTTTATTGTCCGCCTCGTCTTTTAAAGGTATTAAACTTTCCATGTGGGTGTATTCCATTCCCTGGAAATAAATGAGCAACTTTTATATTTTCTCAATAATATTATATTTGTGAGAAGATATGTTACATGTTTACAACATTATAAAATAATATAAAACAAAACCGATTTCTTCTGTCTGTCCCATACTTTAAAACTACACAACCGATTTTAATTTTTCATGCTGTTTTTTATTATCAGATAATATTTTTTATTTTTTAATAAAAGTAATGTATTTTAAGGTTTATATTACTTGCAAAATGCAGGAAAATTCTTATATAGTACATATTTTAATGATGTTCTTCACAGCAAAGCTCCCCTCTTCATAGTATTAAAAAAAAAAACTAAATACTATTTTGTAACATCAACATGCAAGATAAAGGCTAGTACTATATAGTCACTTAAAAATAGCTATAATTTTTATAATATAATGACACATAGATATGTTTAACTGAATGGCTAATGTCTTCAAGCAACATATTTAGTATTTACAAATAAGACTAAAAGCCTGAAGTATGGCTGAAGAATTAATAAAAAATGGAGACTTACCTGACATGTTTCATTGCATTTCTCATATATAAGCCGTAGCCTCTTAAACAATAGCCGAATGGTCCTCAATTGTTCTTGCATTTTGGCCTTCTTGTCGTTGCTAGCGTTTTCTCCGTGCTGCGTTCCGTTCGGCGGCTGAATTGCTTTTAATGTTTGAAATACATCTTGTGTCCTGCTCACTATATCTTGAACAGTTTCTTGACCGAATCTGAAAAGTATAGGAAAAAGTTAAAACTAGTGCTTTGGTCCAACATTGGTCCAGCATTTATTCTGTACTGAATACAAACAAAGAAACAAGCAATTTCAAAGATGCAGTTTTCACAATGTAAGATTAGTAACATTATACAGCTAGTTACGACTTTGAGCAAATATAAATGAACCATTGACATTTCTCTATTCATATACATTGCAATCAACTAGGAACAAGATGCATAAATTTTCTTTGTGCTTTGTTTACTTAATATATAAGAAATGGGTTTGTATTGAAAATTTTTTGTATAGTAATATAATAGAACTGAAATACTATAGGAATTTAATGCAGTAATCATGAAACAAGCACCTTACTTACTTGCATAAAGAAGCAGTGTTAAACTCTTTGCTCTGCGGAGGGTGGTTTGGTGCTGGCGGTGGTGCGGGTGCTGTTGGAGTCTGAACTGTCCCAGTCTGCATGCCTGTTTAAGAATATTTACTTATTCATAACTTAAGATATAATCTTCTAGATTAAAACATAGATAAGAGATTAATGTCAATACTGCTATGTTTCTAAAGTTTAATGTTCACAATCTAAGCTATTGTGTAGTCTATCCTGCTTTTTGTTACAGTTTCATCCACATTAAGTTTTACACCACAAAATATAAATATGGTATCAGCTACTTCAACCTCATAAAAAATATGACAAATTGTTATTAATTGCTTCCAAGTTAGACATTTGAAGTCAAAAAATTAGAGCTGGCAACTCCATTACCGTAATTGGTATGTAAACAATTTCAAAGACAGGAATAGACATGAATTACAGGCATTATATTAAATGATCAAAGTGGCTACAGTACATAGGGAAGACATCCATAAATTATTATCTATATGAAATTTTAAAAATATTTTGTTGCTCACCAGGTTGCTGAACACCCTGAGGTCCCATCGGCGAAGGACCTCCACCAACACCAACACCCATTCCCTGAAAATCAACATAATAAATTATATTTATAAAAAAAATTTTATACCATGTTTCTATTAATTAAATAATTGTTTGTTATAAATGAATAGCTGAAGTAATGATGATAAAACAAACAGCCGGTCATGGGGTTAGATCTAATATAAATTAAGAGTTTCTTCAATAAAAATAATGTATTTAATTAAGGAAGAATATTAAACACACCTGTGCCCCCATCCCCATAGCTGCCATTTGATTTTGCATAGGTGTACCATACGGTGGAACCATTTGATTGGGCATACCAACCATACCCGCTCCCATCGGCCCACCCATAACTCCTGTAACATGAGATACATATCAAGGCTAGTTTTCACTTACTAACTACTTACACTTACTTCACTTACTAACAACTTACTTGAAACATTCTACAGTGCATTTTACCTTTTAACTCAAATGATTGTTACTCATTTTCACTCAAGTTTAATCTAGTAGTAACTCTATATCTAAAATCTACAAGAAGTTGTTAAGTTGTTTTGTCCAACATTGGAATGCAATGAATCTTAACAAAGCTCAAGTAATTTCTTAGATTACTTGGTTTACTTAAAATATGTTAGTATATGAATATACTCTTCTAATTGTAAACGATAATATACCTGCTAGCTGATTCGGCATAGACTGCATTTGCCCTCCCATGGGACCGGCCCCATAGCCAGAACGCATCGCCCCAGCATTGCCTTGAAAATTGCCAGGGAATTGATGTCCTTGCCCTGCCATTTTTCGTCGTCACGTTCTTTTTATATTAGCCAATAGCAATTATTTGTAGTTTAAAACATTAGTTGGATTAAAATTGCAATCTGGTAATTAATAGGAATAGATACTCTTTATAAGAGTAGTTCAGTTAAAAATTCAAGGCTAACGCTATATTCTTGTGTTATTTATAATGTTTAGATTTACTATAAAATTAATTTTTAATTCAAAACAATACCGGCATTGATATCGTGATTCGTGCCCACAAGCTCTTTTGACAGACTGACAGTTGACTTTGACAATGTCAATCGGCAATTTTTATTGTTTGGTAAAGAGTGTTGCCATTTCGTAAATTGCCATGAGACTTGCCATGTTATTTCTTAAAATTCAAGTTTAGCGTAATGTATTTTAAAAACAAATGTAATATAATGTGCTTTCCTTTTCCGTACAACACATTTTTGTAGTAAATTCTGGAAGTGCTATCCAGGTATTATACTATTCAAAGTTTCTTTTTCTTCGTCTCCAAGCAATATTATTCATACGTATTAGTTTTATAGGTTCAACTTTTATGAATTATTAAGTATTTACCAAATTTTATTTTGAGAAAGGCATACGTATCTATTTTTTATTATAGTTGTAAAGAGTACACACTACTTTGATTTAAGCCGCCATTAAGTTATGAATTTTTAAATTGTTTTTTATTTTCATTCAAAACCCTCACTACCGACCTAATTATTACTATGTGTACTTATTTATTACCCGCTTAAAAGTTTTAATTTACTTAAGATTTTTTACTTTTACAAATTATAGGCTTAATAAAAGTACTTAATAGACAATAGTACCCACAAAAATCCAGTAAAATTAAGTAGATACATTTACTATCTTATTATCCCTCCTATTATTATTATTTAAATAACACTAATTGATAATTCTCTAGGCTACTCCGACTACAGGAATTTAAACCAACATATTTAGTTTTTTAATGACAAAATAGCTCCTAACGCTTTTTGAAATTGGAAGACCGCCAAGATTGACGACACAAATTCTTCCGACCTACTTAATTCCTTATAAACGAATTTTAAAAATAGACACTGGAGACACGTTTCATTCGTCCATTTTGAATGTTCATCTTAGAGCTTCTTTTCCACATTCGTTTCTAGGAAAAATAAGCAATTGGTGATTTCGTGTGTTATAAAAATATTGTATCAGTTATTGGAAACTAATCATCTTTATTTAAAGTTCATTACAAGCATTATAGTTAGTTATTAACGTTATAATGTTTAAAAACTATCTCCTCTATTTCTTCATTTTCTGGGTATTTTGGCCAATTTTTAATAAGCATGTTAAAAATTTATTTAGCATAATATTATATCTTAAGCTAAGGATAGGGTTGAAGAAGAAAAGAAAACACATCAATTGTACCTTAAAAAATTATTTTCCATTTTACAATATCCTAAATTAAGTACATTATAGAATAATTTTTTTTATTATTTTTAACAATATTAGGTATTTATTATGAATTCACATTCATTTAAGTATGTTATACATAAATAATTGTGCTTATAATTACTGCAAATGAAATGCACTATTATGGACTGTACGGTGATTTTTCACCGAATTTTAATACATAATCAGATTTGATGATATGTGTAATATATATTTTTATATTATTTTTTATCTATATTAACTATTTATACTCTATGTGCATAAGGCAAGATGGCCAACTTGTATGGCGTAAAATGTTCTATTTGGTACATCTTTAAGTCTACTTATTTAAAATGTGTTTACTTCAATATATCGAACCGAATTACTAACTAACAGCGAATGCCATAAGAGATTCAATTCGGCTCATAAATATTTAACAATTTTTATTTCCTCTTTTACATAATAAATAGTTATCAACATGTAGATTTACAAATATCAACAAAATAAATTACGAATAACAGCATACTTATTAGAAGTAAAATTAAACTTACGTACTATAATATGTAAATCTATTCTGTCTAATGTCCTTAGCTTGTACTAAAACGCCAGCCGATGTACAGATTTTAAACATGGTACAAGTTGAACGGTTAAGCATGCTTCTTAAATCTTAAATTACACATCAAACATATTTTAAGTACACGAGAACGAAACATAGACAATAGTGAAAACTATTTATGTATTTTTTTTGCAAAAGTACCATAGACATTTTGTAAGTCATAGATTAAAAAAAAGTTTAATATCTTAATTTTTTATCTATAGGTCAAAACAGCTGGCGATTGTCAAGATTTCATTATAATTATCATTACGTGGACTAGTAATTGAATTATTCTAACTATTAAGTACCCTATACCGCTTTGGAGATAATAAAACTAGGGCTCCATATGTTATACATAATTATGAATAAGTTTTGCTAATTTTACGTAAAAAGCCCTTCATCTCCAATCTTAAGCTAAACCAAGTCCATTTTAGGACACATTGAGCAATATGGACATGTTCAGAGAACTATAGACGATAAATCATCGCTTACCAAGCAGTTAAGCATACATACACATCCACAATTACCTCATTATGTATCAAATATTCACAGATCTAGATAGAAACTTTCAATTTTCCTTTTACGTACAAAACCGTAAATGAGTAATTTAAAAAAAAGGTTAAGAGAGCACATAAATTTTCAGTAAGAAATATTAGTCAAAAATGAATGCCGCACTGGAATTAGGAACCTTTAGCGCGAAGCATCTGAACTCGGGGAAAACGAATTTGGAAGTAGGTAATAACCTTAAGACTTAAAAATACTAGGCTATCCTCAGTTGATGAATACTGTACTCGCTATTTTAATTTCGAAAAATATATGTCATCTAGAACTACTTACAAATTTATAATATACCGTATCATTCTGAATAATAATGAGCAATATGACGTCTCCTTATTGTCAAACAGCTTTCGTTTTTCAGATTTTAAATTACGGAATTTTACAATATGCTTTAACCAGCTATACAGTAAGGTTACGCTAAAAAAATATGGTATTCATGGAGGAAGTAATCGGCGAAAAATGTGGCAAGATTAAGAAGGTAGTTCGAAAAGTACAGGCGCTGGTAACTGGAGTCCATTTTTATAAAGTAGGTGGAATTCTGCATTATCAAACTAGGGCTTCTCCCAGTGACGTGCCGTACGTGGCTTTGGGGATTACTTGTAAGCGTTTTTGTTACCAGCATTATAATAGACAAATTGACGACAATAATTAAATTGACGCGTGAATTTTTTAATCCCATCACCGGATTATTTCTAGTCTAAGTAACGTTCGCTTTGGTCATACTAAACATTTGGTTGAACTGGTGGAAATTTTTGGCTTGTTGGTAACGCTTTTCATATGTACAATGTACATACATACATTTTGTCTAGAGCATTTTTCGCTTGGTGTTAGAGATCGCGTTATGCTGTTACTGCATGCGGGCCTCTTGAAGAGGTGGGGGGTACGGGAGGGGGGGCAGCAGGGGAGCCTGGACGCCGCCGCCCGGCAACGTGTAGTATGGTGACACGTAGCCAGCCTGACTTGCGGCCGCTGCAGCCGCTGTGGACAGAACAAGACATCATTTAATCTATTTAATCAGTTGAAACATTTTACTGGCATCTTAAACAGCAATTAAAAAAGAAAAAAAGTATATTGTGGTATAAGTAGCTTCACGAATCTTTAGCGCTGAACGAAACCTGCGCAGAAGTCAAAAATAAGGTATCGAGGTAGCGGCGCGGCGCGCGGGGCTCGTGATCGTCGGGTGCGCGAGCGTTGATTGGTTGTCCCAGTCGTGTTGTCTTTCTCGCACCAATACGTAAATTACGAGCGCGATTCTACCGATGCGCAGCTATTCTCGTCCAGCGCTAAACATCCGTGACGCGACCTATACATTGATTTAGTTTAAGTTTAGTTACCTGCAGCGGTTGCGTATGGATCGAATCCGGCGGCGGCGTACTGCTGCTGGTAGGCTGCGGCGCCCTGTGCGGCGGCAGCTTGGTACTCGTACAGGTGGTTGGCCGCCGCCATGGCCGCCGCGTGCTGGAGCTGCGGCAGCTGCACCAGCCCCCCCGCACCCGCGCCCACGCCCGCGCTCATCCCGCCGACCGTCCCCACGTAACTCGGCGTCCCGTACACGTAGCCCGGAGACAATCTGCCGATAACGACACACCTTAGTACGCTACATACTGCATCACTAAACACCCGAAAACGTCACACCTAATATACCCAGCCGATAGACGAGCTCTCTGGTTAGTAGACATCGATTCTGGCTTTGTAAGTTCGCTAGCTATATTGTAAACCGCCGCCGTGCATCGCAGGAAAAGTTCCATTTACCGCACCCGCCCGGCTCGCCGCGACAAAAATACCCATTTATACGCGCACACCGCCAGATCTATCGCGATAAGATTAAAAGATAATTTGGAGTTACATTCGGCCTTGACGAAAGCGAGAAAAACACATCTTCGGATATACCAAAGCCGAAATATCACGAGTGGAAACTTTTAACCTAATTCCTCTATGAAATGTGAAGGCCTCACTCGATCGGCAAAGAGAATAAAATAGAAAATCTGTGGCAGATGAAAGAAACGTTGACTTTGCGAATCTTCTCTAATGCGATGTCGACAGGCGGTCAAGTCGTTTAAAGGGTGCTAGAAACATCGGTATAAGCGTTTTTGGAGAGCCCTCGACGGTACCACGCTACGTGGTTCGTGATTTTCCTAGTCTCCGTCTTGCTCTCGCACGAGTTGCCAATAGAGATGGATTGATTGGCATTTAATGTGTATGGCATTAAAGATTAGCTTGGTACAGGAGATCGAGATGAATACGCATGCGTAGTGAACGCCCGAATCTTAACTCCGCCCGCACAGTACGCCCACCTGTGGTATTCTAGCCCTATTCGCGAGCACAATACCTACTTACATATGAACGTCTACAGATTATATCTAACGTTAACTGGTCCATTGACTCGAAGAACTATGTGTCTAGGAAAGGATAGTTGTAAAACAAAAACACGCGAAAAGAGCATTATAAACAAAACTGGCGAAACATCACACAAGCGTCACATCTACATAGATACAAAATTGAAAACGAAAACTAAAATGTACTTAAAATAAAACGTCTACTAACACGGTTAGAAACCTAACGCTGTCAATTGAATGTAACATAGTAACTTAATCATGCATTCCTAATACATAAAGAAATCATATATTTGAATAAAACGTGAAGAAAGAATTTTCTAGATCTTTCTCGGTGACTAAGTATTTACTTTTCAAACATTTATATCTGTTCAATTAATATTGAGATGTGGGACGTTTGGTGGTGATAATAATTATACTACTATAACTACAGAGATAATTTTCGCAATAGCACGGCGGCGTTCTTACTAACAGGTAATTATATCCATGATTTTCTATAAGGTTATTAAACCATGGACAAACGTAACAGAAAATCCCATCGAGACCATTCACAGTTATAAATAATAAAAATTATTTATATTTTAAGCGCGAACGACAAATGAACTCATTTTAGAGTGAATGGACTCATAACTCGTGACCCGCTGATACATAATGAAAATTGAATTTAGAAACAAACTCATAGAATTTCATAACCTTTTTTACAAAATTCTGTTAGGTATAACCTTCCAAATCAAACGCCAATTGGGTATTTTTTAAGAAAAGTTTTCGATAATTCCTGTTCTCGATCACTTTGAACTTAATGTGAATTGAATTATCAGAAAATACGCGCCACAGGCTACCTGGGACATTCGGTTACGGACATTGTAAGTGTATTAACGAAATCCACCACCAACAAAACTCATGTCAAATCAAAAATATTACACGAACACGGCATAAAACATAAAGTAAAACATTGAGTCGAGAACGATGCGTATAGTGAGGGCGATGGGCGGCGCCCGCGTGGCGCTGCACGCCGGCGCCGCCCACGCAACGAAATAGCTTCAAAACGTAAACATTAAAAAACCCAATCGACTAATTCACACCCAAAACGAAAAAAATCCACTCTCACGCTCACTCTTGCCATAGATACCTATGTGAAAATGTTTGATTATTTAGATTAGACGAGGTCCGCCGGCCGCCGCGCCGCTGCGCCTCCGCGACGCCGCTCGCCTCATCTACCGAGACAAAAGTCAGCTCAGCTAATTGTTCTTGTTCCACGGCGCTTCGCTCTCATATTACTTACCTACAGTCAAACTAGTCTTGTAGTTTTAGCATTTAACAGAGATGGCAAGGAAACTTGAACTACTGAACTACAATAGGGCGGGCATCTTTGTAGAGGAGCTTATGTATCCTTTGTCCTAGACCGGGAAACCCCATGTTTAGTGCATAGATGCAGTAATTTGTTGTCTGATTTTTGTCTCGTGAGATGTCTCAGCGGCAACTGAACACCGCTAGTGCTGGCAAACATCGTGGTGTTGAACCATTGAACATGTAAGTGTAATGCAATAAGCTTTGGTGCCAAACTGGACTTACCCGTAGTGAGCCGGTAACACTGTTTGGTATCCTGCCCGAACTCCGGCAGCGGCCGCCGCAGCCAATCCGAATCCTGAAACAAATCAGACACATTTAATAACTTAAAGATAAGCTTGGTGTTCACGAAACGATCTCATAAATAGCTCACGCTCCAAACTAAAATCTCAACGGAAAAATATCATCTGTCATCATAGGTATGTAGGTAGTACATGCTCTCAAAAGAATCTATTTTAATTCCACTTAAACGGAAGCGGCTAAAGAAGACTCCGGTAAAATATATCACTGCGAGATTGGACCACTTCCAAATGACACAAGAGCCAACTTAGCTCAGGCGACGTTCGAAATGTTAATTTCTTTTTATTGCATTGTTAAGCAGCGCGAGGCTGCATCTATTTCGGTCGCTCGACGCCCGGGCATCGCCAGCCAGATACTTCTTGACAAGAAGACGACAAACCCAGCTATAAATGGCATACGTGATACGGCACTAAGTATCGTCCGATGGCATTATTGCAGGATTTATGAGCCTGACTTCAAAGACTACCAAATAACAGCCCTAGCATTGTTTCATAATAAAAGCGTCACAATAGCTTGTTTAAATGGCGTTTGCATAACGTTGATTGATGTGTAATGGCCATAGAAGCATGACCACTGTCCAGCCAAGCTATTTGGTGGCGACGTGTGGTGAAATTTCACCGACTATTACATCCGGAGTACCCCGGATGATGTTTCGGTTCGTCTGTCACGATAACGCACGACCTTCTATAAACGTGAACAATCATTTTCATCACAAATTGCAATCAAGTCATTAGTGCGCTGTATAATAAAAATTATATGTTGCGAGCGCGTAGTTTGGATGAAATCTGATATCACAAATCTTTTATGAGTAATGTAATTATTGTGCCATTGTGTTGGGCTTCGTATAGGACGTTGATGTGTTCGGTTTATATTGACAACCCTAAAGTGACCGTGTCGAAGCAATAAAGCATTCAAATCAAAGGGTATGTTCGCGTGCCTGATACACGCGTGATGTGCCACCACATTCGATCGATGGCGTGCCATTTGACGGCCGAGGTCGGACCACTGTCCACTATAAACCTTATCAGATTCATTTAATTTTTTTCCTCTGCAGCGTCGCATTACGGCTATAATATATCTCTTTGTTCCCCATATGATCCAGTTTGTTCGACCTTATCGATTTCCTAACATAATAGATTCTACTTTCATTAAAAAAAAATATGACGATTTTCCTAAAATTGTTTTGCACAAGTCAGTCTGAAGGAGTGATCCTGCACGTTCTGCTAAAGTATGCATATAAAGTTTATTTTGAATGTTTTTGCGCATTTTCAGTTCTGGAGTCCGGGTCGTCGAACTGCAAAGCCGACAGAGAGAGCTAAACGACGTTTGTAAGGATTCTACGGAAATACGATTTTAGACGCAGGCGGAATGTTCAGGGCAGGGGGCTGTCGACGCAAAGTATAAACCACGAAACGCATATTATTTGTTATAAGTTTACTCTCATTACCAACAAGTTATAGACAATGTATTCTATTAAACATCGTTTACAACTTCCGTGAATTCATAATCATGTCAGAAGCCGAAAACAAGCAATAAAATCCTATAAATCGAGTCTATAAAGAGTAACTAGTACAATGTAGCAGTAATGTCATGTAAGTTTACAGGCGCAGGAATAGATGTAGAGCAGTCATACCACGGCCCAGTTGTGTGACCAAACATAATGTTTTCACGACCGTGACAGTTTGGCATGTCCGGTGGCCTTCCTTTTGATCACACCGGTGTCGTCTCTGACGTACAACGTTATAAATTTTAGACTAAATATAGTTATGGTATTAGACGCAGACCGTGCAGCTTTATAAACACGTGCCAGATAAATTACCACCAACGCAAAGATTATGCGGGGCGACACCAGGATTTTATATTATATGTCATGTTCACTAGGCGTTGCATAAGTGTCTTTTACGATACGAATTAAGTATTGGCTTGTGGCCGTGGTTCTCGTGAAAGAAGCAAACAATGTTAGCTTGGACAATAGAAAATCGGTCGAGAAAACACATTTTGGCGCAAAGCCAGCTCTGGTGTCGCGTCTCGTGGCAGAGGCGGCCGCGACGTTCCCAAAACTACGTATATTTGGACAAAATAAAGAGGCAACTGAAGACAAAACGAGACGCAACTCTTGTTTTATAAATAACCACGTCGCTCGCCGGACGGACTGCCTCGCACCCAACCTCTGCTCGCCAGCTGTTGTACATAAATAATAATTAAGACATGAATAAAGCTACGTACTTTGTAAAACCTCTGCGAAAGAACAGAGGAATATTTCATGTTTTGCATTAGATTATGTTTATATTACTGCCCGGATTGCGAAGATTTTAATGACTGTTTAAACCTACAAAAAAAAGTACAGATAACGACGAAATGTGTCGTGTTGGAGTCAATTACAACCTCTTTGGATGTTTCTTTTTTTTATTTTTTTAACGGTATGGTATATACAGTTTTAAACTTGGAATCGCATTGACACGATTTGGAATCGATATCCAGTACGTATAATCTGCAATATCGGAGGATTACAGCGGGGCTTCGTACGGAAGTCGCCTCTAGGGATCGCATTACATGGTGCAACAAGGGGCGGTACACAAGACGCCTACAGTAGAACAATAGTGCTAGAAAACTCTCCTGGCCCCTTTATAAGCGTGTTTTTAAATTAGCTCATATACAACGTGACGGTATAGCTAATAAATTCTCTTAATTAAAATTTTTCCTACGCAGATACAAAAGTAGTTGCAAACAATTGTTACATGAGTCGTGGGTGCTCGGAATTTTTGGTAAGAGTTCAAAATGAGATCTTCAAATGTATTATCATTATTCTACTATTTTATCAAACGTAATACAATCAACATACTCATTACTTCGCTTATGTAAATGGGTGAATCGTATTGAATTCTTTTCAGTGGCTGATTATATTAGTGGACACGAGTACAACTAGCGTCAGCATATCAATACCAGGGGTTTCAGTCTGAGTCAAATAAACAGTAATTACACACCGTCCTGAATATAGATATAGGCGATTACTGTAAACTTAGATACGATCACGTGCGGCCCAACAATTATGGCTTCACCTCATACAATTACACGTAACGCTATCGATTTTCCAACAAAAACACTGGTTTAAATTATTTATTGATCGTGCAAGCGGACTCATCAGTGCACTACGGTTGAGCCGAAATAAAAATAGTTTGGGAGTCGGGGAGTGTGCATAGTGTAGTGAGCAAAGCTGGGGCGGCCACAATGCACGCTATTATTTGGGGTTGCTAGCTTAAGTAAGGCAGTCGACATTCCCTACATGAAGGTTCATGCACGAATTTGTGGAAAATTCATTGCATTGGAACATGGGGCTAATGTAGGAAATTGTGATCAGTACGAAGAAGATTGACGAAAACTGTGGGTTCAAATCACGACTTTCTTACGTTAACTTTACATGTAGCTGACATATAAACTTAACGCATTAAATTAGACAGACATACGGTCTTTCTATCGTAATCTTAATACAGCATAATTAGAGGAACACAGCACATAGTACAATCAAATGCGATTTGAATTATATTCCTGAAATTAATCATACTTGTTTTACACCAAACAATAATTGTGGTTTCCCTTTTCAGGTATTTCAGTCTTCTGCCGAAACTGAAACCTTTACACAAAAAAAATTGAAATTGAATTAAACAATTCATACTTTTATAAGACAGGGGCCAAATGAACCCCTTAAAACAAACCCTCGTTTGTATTCGCACCCACGAACTTCATTAATCAATGATGACTTGCAAACTTGCATGACGTCATTACGCTCTGTGGAATTAGACATGTACAATTAAGCACTAAACGGTATATTCATTACTGAAAAACTTCCTGCAATTATGTCAATTATGTGACTTATATTATTCAAGATATCTGTAATGGGCCGGAACTGAGTCTTTCAATCAATGTCGCAGTACCTAGCTATCAATATATTAACCAATTTTAAGTACCTATAACACCACCGTATACTCTTGTACAGAGTTTCCAATTTATTTTCCTATCTCAAACTAAATAAGAATAAGACAATAGCTCATTAGAAGCACAAGTAAGGAAGCATTCTTATTCTAACAACGGTACGGTATAATTTGTAAGTTTCGATGATACAGGACAGGTGTAAATCGATGACCGCGGTGCGTTCAATAATTCAGGCGCGCGATGTTTGGACAAGTGCCGGCCCTCATCAACACTCCCATATAATAAAACTTTAACAATGTTTTCATAATCGACGCCCGCCTGAATCGCTCGTTGGTCGCAGTGTATTTAGAAACTAGGCTACATATTTAGTACCGCAGTTAAATTTGTATAAACAAGTACTGTTCGTTCGAGTCTTTCGCGTTCGTGTCCCCGCGACCCGTATTGAAACACCTAAACAAATAATGGTAACAATGGTACGAATTTTTAATCGAGCCTCAATGTATTTGTTTTATGCAAAGTCTACCGTTTCATGGTCACCTTTAACATTTTTACTTTACATGTATTAATATGTATACCCAATTTTCTACTGATTTCTATTAAACGATTCATAAACTTCGCAATGTTGTTTCATTAGGTATTTGATTTTATAGTAAACAGAAATAAAACAGTAACTACGTTAGTACTGTATACAGAAGAAACTTAAAAATCGAAAGCTTCCAAAGATTTTATGGAAATGGCGTAATCCCGCATAAAAACGTTTATTTATCTTGGCGCCAAATCAATGTGTAGCCGCCGAAGACAGATAAGCTATATCTATGAGCCCGCGATAAAATCTGTACAGAATACATAGATAGAGAACCGAAAAAATCAAATTAAGAATTATTATTGTGTCACACGCTTTGCTGTTGGAGATTTTGAAAAATTGGAGCTGTCCCTAAATTTGAATGACAAAGCATCAGCAGGTAAACAGATGAGAACGAATTTGTTGAATGCGGATGACGCTTTCACAAATCGACAACCCTCATAACGGTCGCGTATTGTTACTGAATAAATGAACAAGTATGAACTAGTTTAACCGTTATCTACCGTAGCCCCTTTAGGAATCAAATGTGAGCCTAAACAGGTCGAGAAATATATGAAGGCAAGGATACTAACCAGACCGTTGGGATGTATTTATGAAAGGGTACAGACGTTAGGAACTGCATCGTAAACCTTAATCTTAACTCAAACAATGGTTTTAACGGTAACAGGACAGATAAAGGAATATACTCGTTCAGAAATCTTTTAACAGCTCCTGTTTTTAAACGACTTAAGTTCAAAGTGTTTTCTTCTATGCTTTTAAGGTCATTAGTTTCATGCACTTTGCATATACATTAAAATGAAATAGGGATAAGAATATTCATAGAAATTGAGCAATAAAACTGAAATATACTATTTCTCCATCACGACGATTAAATTCAAATCAAACTACGTTTTTAATTCTATATTTATGTCCAACTAGAATAAACAAACTACTGTCTTGATACACATATTGGCTAGAATATGTCAAAATTGACTATAATATATTATCTTTTTTTAATTCCAGTTGCCAGTCTAACTAGCCTAGACTATTGAGCTTTTGTCTGGGAAATGGGTAGTGTATAAAATTGGCTTGCATCTGGCAATCAATACATGATCCCTCACCGTGACCCCAGGGCATATGGCAGGACCGGTAGCGCACCGCAGCTGGCCGTCATGCGCGCGCGCACCCATTGTGTTAACTTATACCCCTCGCAATGTGTAAACGTAGTTAGTAGTTACGAGTACTTCCGTGACTATCAGCTGCGATTTCACCTAACTATTAAGTTTTTTAAATCACATATGTTAAGGTTTTCATGAATGTTCGCCGTAATGGTCCTTCGAGCAGGTGTAACAAAATCTATACTTAAGCTTTGAGCATACGGTGTACTGCTGGGTGTGGGAAAAATATAAGATACCTATATGAATTTGCAATAACATATAGGGAAGATAATAAAATTCTAGCAACACTTAATTGAACTTTTCAAAATTCATGTTCATTATTTAAACAACCTTCATAAGAAGTACACAAGGACATAGATAAATACGTCGATAACTCAAATTACATAAAGAATATTACCTACTAAAATTTCTAACCTTAATACTTCTACTACTGTTCTAATGACACACCCATCAATCACAAAAACTAATAAAACACGAAACGATAAAGAAAACATTTGCCGTGAAGAATTAGATAATGTGTTTATTTCTACTTAACCCACATATTCTTAATAAGTCAAGAATCGACGATGTTTATCTCACAACAAATTGTAGTCTATGTAAAAATATAACCTATAATTTACCATAGATAAACAATCTATTGATTCCAAAAAAGCAACGGCATTTCGACTTAATATAATTGATAGGTAACATGAAATTACATTATCTGTGGTACGATTGGTGTTATCAGCCAAGTAGATACTAGATAGTACAATTCTATTGCTTGTTACAGTAGTTTTACCACGTCATTGTAAGGTTACCTTTGCGTCATTATACACAACACATGTATTTAGTTTCTTGTATGACCTCGTTTTAAATTGGTAGCATTGTTGATTTTGAAAAATGACAGTTTAAAATGCGTAACTGCAATGCTATTGTTTTCGATATGTTCTATAATTTTGTCATTATCTGTATAATCTTATACAATTTAAAATGAATACGTAGAATCAGAATAATAAAATAATAGTAATTTTATGCCAAATGGAACTAACTATTCTATACATTTCTCTACTATTTTCAACGTTAAAAATTTAAAGTACATATTTGTAACAGTATTTTAGAGCAATGATAGCTTTTTATAGAGTAAGCTACTTATACCTTATACCTATTGAATAATATATGTTCAAATTACAAAACTGAATAAGTATACACTATTTAATAGCTCACACTATTTAAGCTCAACTATTAATGTAAAATACAGACATCTTGTAAGACTTCAGCTTGCTAATTGGGTAACCTTTCTTGTAGTAATAAGTATAGACTTCATTATAAATATTAATCTTTGGTATATAGATTGCCTGAAAGGTTGCAGTTTATTAATAGGGTATAGCATTGAATCAGCGATGGACGACAAATAATGTCCTTGTTTGGCAATTACTCAAAAACCCTGAATCTGAATTAAAAAAAATTATTTTCTCCTTAAATATAACTAACATTAGATAACGAAGCCTTACTGATAAGTAATTAGTTAATAATCATTACCAATCGATAAACATATATATACGATTATTCATTTTGATCTTTGATACAGATAAAATGTAATTCTTGCTTCAAGCAAAGATAAGAAAATTGAAAATAATATTTAGTACCAATTACGCAATAAGACCAAATGGTTTTTCATGACTGATATTCGAATATAAGGACGAAACCAATAGGTTTAATAAAGTTTTTTATGTATAAAATAATGCATATACTATACAGCAGGGTTCTTCAACAGTTGGTTAATAAATTACGTCAGCAGATTTTACCGCAAGTGAAACATGCTACAAGGGTTGCGTGCGAGAGCCAATCAATTAATGAGGCTTCCGGTACGTTTAGGGACATCCGGAGGGCGGACGGTGTCGCATCATACGTGACGTCACCTTAAGATTATAGTTCCTGATTTGCGACGACGTGTGCCTGTCAGAATTTGAATTTGGCGCGAATTTGCTAGTTTCTTTTTCTTTTTAATTGAGTATACTAAATACCTGCCAGTACCTACAGATGATTTGTGAGTTCACATTGGTTTTAAATAAAAATGTAAAAAATATATACAAATTGAAATTATGTTTTAAGGTGCTCATTTTAGGTGCAAAACATAATATAGTAAAATAGTATTTTGTTGCGGTATCGTATGTTATCTGTCATTATCATACTTATCAGGTAAAATGTAGGGCAATTTAAAGTGTTGTTAAAACTTATTACTTGTCGAAATAAAAAAGTTGGAAAATTTTCGTATGGAGTAAATTAGAACACAGAACGTGAAAAAATTCAATTTAACTTGAATTAGTTCGAGTCGCAGCCATTACCTATACTAAAATTATTATGTTTTATGCCCTAAATAATTAACTTAAAGAAATATAGTGCGTAATACCTCCACTATAAACTAACCGTGTACCGTGGTTTCAAGCACGTAAAAATAAGATTTAAATAAGGTTTTTTGTCGACAATTCTATTTAGTAGATATAAAGCTCATAATAAATACTCACAAAATAAATTATGAAAGCTTCTATTTATGCATTTAGAAATTGCTCCCTATGACGTCACAAAGTTACCGTTTTATAATAGAACAGATTAAATAAAGTTATATTTAATCTACATTCTTGTATGAGTAGTTTTAAGAAGCTATTAATTTATCAACATTAAAGTGGATCAAAGCCAAAATATACTATATCTAAAACACGAGTTTAATTGCATCTTATCACCTGTTGCAATGTCTGCCAAAGACAATCGCCAATTGTTTTTATATTTAGATTTTGTACAGCTAGGTCTAGAAATGCCAAGGTTTAATTAGCAGTGTTTGAAGAAAATTGTATGCTTGAAACTCCGTAAGCCGTGTGTTTTCAGAATAAGCTATTATTTCATTAATTTGTGGAGGAGGAGGTTTCTTAATTCGACTTTGCCTTTTATGTTATTTAAATGAGATAATTTTCAAACTATGCACTCGTAGTTAGTAGTTAATTAACACTGGGAAAGGGAAATTAAATTATTTATATTTCTATGAGTTTATGATTTACATAAATGTCTGCTTAAATTCTTTAAGTCTACGACTTGT
>JADANM010006098.1:8695035-8720629 GCA_026213755.1 Eurema hecabe
GTTCATCGATTTTGAAAACCGTACCGCCGGTGACGATTCACATTACCTATTGTAATGCATGCGAGCCACAGGTCGCCACCTCGATTCCGTGCGACCACTACAGTTTGAACCAACAAATAACTAATACACATTACCGAATATAAGCCTCAAGCCAAACCCGGGGGTCAAACCAACCTGGCCGCAACACATAATATCGAAAGCGATCGAAACAAATGTTTGATAACCTTTAGATATTGAAGGTCTACTGGGAATTTGAATATTTTTAACTTTAGCGTAATCCTTTGCCTTTATAGTTCCTGTTTCCTTCGTACTAATTTATTTTAAACAAGACGTGTTACATATAAACGAGGTTAGCTATAACTACGGGTTGACCCGAAACCGCTATTATTTTTGAGATATTTTGTCAACCGCGACACCCATAAAAATATGTCTTTCTACAGGCTAAAGAATAATTATAATAGATTCGATATATCCAAAGATTTTTTCTACAAATTCACGAAATTGCTTCGCTACATCTTCTATAATATAAAAATGAATTGCAAAATGTGTTGGTAAGCGCGTAACTCGATAACAGTTGAACCGATTTACATCATTCTTTTTTAGAATAATCCTGGATGGACGAGGATGCTCCTTAAGCAAAAAAATGGTAGGCGTAGTACATAAGGTTTCGGGTAGGATTAGTACAGCGTGAACTAATCCTAGCCGAAGTGAAGTCGCGTTCGGCCGGCTAGTATTAGTACATAATATATAAATGAATGTCAAACTGAAAACGTGGCATTGTATGTAAATTGTCGTTGCGTATTTTAATTAAATACTCAATCGTTCGGATTGCAATCGGCTCGATATCGCGCACACAAAATAATGTTTATTAAACCGTTGAAATTGGTGTTAGCTACGGCCTTAGCGATAAGCGAGTGTGCTACAGAACATGAAAACTTATTCAACGTGATAAAAATTTCCTTTCAATTATAAGTGCTTAACATACTCACGTGTTTTATATTGTTAACCTTACACATCATTATTGCATATTATAAAGTCGCACTTTTCTGTCTGTCCATTTGTATGCATAAATATTTAAAACTACGCAACCGATTTTCATGTGGTTTTTTTTATCAGGATGATTCAGGGGAAAGGTTTATAATTATAATAATACGTAAGTATATAAAAGTAAATAATCTGTAGGTTATTAATAACTTAAGAATTTATGCCTTTTACTTTATAACAATATTATAACATTATGTATATTATACTTAATAAGTTTTGTCCTTATGAAAATCGAGAAAACTTTTAATAATTAAACCTTACGACGACAAACATTTAACAATTTAGGTACTACGTTTGTGGCAGAACATTATTAATACGCGAAGAAAAATGTAGAATGCAAATATTAGAACAATTTAAAATAATAAGGAGAATTGTTTTAAACAAACTATTTCTGATAAAGTTTACGGTGTGTCGTGAAATACACAAGCTACTCTTGTAGAAACATTAAAACTTTGATTGTGAACTACAATATATGCCTTTACCTGCACTAAACAATAATACCTACAATTTTCGTTCATTTTATAATTTACCTTAACGATTTGATTAGATACGTAAAAAATAGTTTCAAAACCTTTTTTCCAGACCTATTGGTAAGTAGCCTATGAGAATATGTCCACTTCATTCAAACATCATTCAATTATTTTTTTCTAGTAGATATAAGACTAAAAAAATTGTAAATAATTGCTTTCTAATAGTAGAAGGTTTAAAAATCGTGAAAGGGGAATCGTTTAAGAATCTTAAGATTAATCTTAAAGGGCTGATTCCTACAAAAAAATCTATATATAACTAGTGTCCCTAAAATTGCAATTTCTTCGATCCCGACTATGGCGAAAAGGAGTTTATTTAACAAAAAATTTACCCGTAAAGTTAACCACAGACAGTAAAGTAGTACCAGTTTCCTGTGTTAGTTTAACAGCCTCGATAACATTTTGCATAATTTCACTAACTGATACGAAACGCAGTAACAGTCGACCCAAATTACATTGTAGGTGTTACTGTAAAAATCCAAGTACGGTAAATCAGCTAGGATGTACCTTATTAGACGTCTCATTCGTGACAGAGTGGACCTTAGAATAAGTGGATACTTTTGTTTAAAAGGCCGGAAACAGACTCGAGACAATGCGAGTATTACTAGTAGTTTCTCTAATATGAAATAGTGATCGTGAACTTGAAGCCAGCTTTTTGGCGTCAATGCTTCTTCTATCAGCTGTTTTTCTCGAGCTGTCTTTGTCGAGACCAAAGTGTTATGAAAACTAAAAAGTCTGTGAAATGCGAGTGTTTTCAAGTCAAAGAGAGTATGGGATACTCAGTTCTTTTCAACCTGGGAAGATTTTGTGTCAAACACTGCAAATAAAATTGGCTGAAATTCCCATATAGGAAGTCTGATATTGACTAAAATCATCGTTCTTTAATATTTTTTGCCATATATTGGGTAACCGACATTCAATATTTATTTCTCATGGCTGATAAAGTGGTTTGAAGTTTTACAATTACATTTTTATGCAAAATTACTAACAGTGTCTACTTGATAGATGCTTTGCAATAAAGAATATAATATTCAGCTTTCAATTAAATCAAACTTTCATAGAGGATACAAAGACAGAGCAAGGAATAATCCATCCATACAAGTGTTTGTAAGAAACGTTTAATATACATATAGATACGTTTCATTCATTCATGATATTACTGGAAATGATTGACTCACGTAGGAAAGTAGATTTTTCTGATGTACATTAAGATATTTTCTTGAGGCAAAAACTGCAGAATTCTATTAATTCCATTAAAAAATGACCAGGACCAAACTAATCAGGAATATCAATGGTTTTCTTACAAAGTACAAAAACGTAAATAAATAATATTAATGACTATTCGCATTCACGAATACCATTACTAATTTAGTATATAGCTTTAAATAAATAAATGTTGACGCATTATAAATGTCACATAGGTATTTTATATTGAGTCGTTACATTTTCTTAAGAGGCGTGCCAAGATGAGTTCCGCCCAGTTTAGCGGGAAATATTGTTTAGGTAATAGTCGCCTGAATTTATCTCGAACTAAATGTTTACTTCGGTTTTACACGTATTTCAACTTTCTTTGTATTTGATGATTTACTAGTTGTGCTGTTGCTCGCAACGGTGAAAATTTTAATTAATTAATAAATTTAAAACTAAGATGACGTAAGTTTAACTGGACCTGTGATGTATTATAGATAACTGTATGCTAGTATACCACGATTATCGATACATAATAGCGCAGAAAATTTGATGATATTTTCGATTTAATCGAAAGAAATGCAAATTTAAAAAAAAACCTTTTTATAACAAAAAATATAAATATACATATTATGTTATACTTATTTGTGAAAACTAAAGAGTTCAGAAGTTACCTTCAGTGAATTTATGGCTTCTGATGAGTCCATTGTCTATTTAGCCTTTATTGCTTGATTTATCACGAGTACCGGTATTAACTGTATGCTAATGTAACTAGGACCTTCTTTAATCTGTTCATAAAGTTCTGAAGTAGATGCGACGTCTATAAATTTATTTATACCCAGATGAGCATTAGAAAAGGCTACATAGACATTATTTTACAGAACAATGTTATACTCTATGTACTTGATATATCATTTGTTATTTAAGCATAGTAAAACTTAATAAAATATGTTTTAAAACTAATAATACATTAGTTCGGTAATTAGCAAAACCTCCTTGCTCTGAACGCAAGCTGAACTTCTAAATTTAAATATAGAATTAGCTAAACAAGCTCTCCAGGACATCGGTCAATGACCCTTTTCGCGCCCCTTAAAAATGTCACGTGATATTTTCTAGACCATATCAAGCCATTGTATGTGTGG
Organism: Eurema hecabe; assembly: GCA_026213755.1. NCBI lineage: Eukaryota > Metazoa > Arthropoda > Insecta > Lepidoptera > Pieridae > Terias > Terias hecabe. The sequence goes on from JADANM010006098.1 coordinate 8,698,937, forward strand.
TCTTTCTAATTAGATATTTATAGACGCATAAAAAGCGTGGTACGTTCTTGCTAGCGTACTTTACCCGCACACCAGATATCGGATGACGGTCTTTTGTCTTTGGCACACACTTCAGCACGTAGGTACATACTCGGTCATCGTATGACTCTGTAGTCTGTACCTGAATGTTTTGTTTATGGAACGGTTTAACGCGGGATCGCGGGATTTAATCGCTTTTAATCTGTATACGTATTACGTATACGGTGTGGACGGGTAACAAAGAAATTTTCTTTGTAATGACGCATTTAAAACAACATTCTGTTTTTGGTTTCGGTTAGATTGCGAGTTTTTATTACATCTCAGAAATTATAAATGAATAAATAACCAGATTGCATTATGGGAATCGCTTTTAGATGTAAAACCAAAATGACTTTTAATATCTCTTGTCTTATTAATTTATAAATTTATAATCACTTTTAACAAACACTTTTTGAAAACAATTTTAGAAGTTTCAACAGTTTTTAAAAACAACTGTTATTTTTAATCGATTGCTCACCCGTGCATCTATATTCATATTTGTAGTTTTAAAAATCTGTTTTTAACTGAATAACAATAAAAGCATTAACACATTTTTTATAGTTCTACTCATATCGATCCATAGTGTTGCATTGACGTATAGCGATTATTAAAGCTATTGGATGTGACAGAGGGTGCAACGAAGCCCTCGAACAGGGTGCTCTACCCTAGTTGAATTGAAAATGGGGTTGTGATTCATTTCCCACAAGCCCCATGCGCAAAAAGACTCCCGACTATAGCGAAGATTCTCGGAATCTAGACGCTAACTTTTCGGCTACTTTTCGGTTCGTACTAGCCGCGTTCCTGAGTTTTAAAATAGAAAGGGATAAAAAGTGGCCTTTATGTTACTATTGGGTCTAATCGACCTTTATGCCAAACTTAATCTTAACCCATTAAATAGTTTTTGCGTGAAAGAGGAACAAGCATCAATCAGTGGATTTTTCCGTTTATTAGAAGGTTTACTTTTATGTTATTTACTCAAAGTAAAAGATCTATTTGTGTTTGGTATAGAATGAGTTGTATTTGCAGTCTATTTAAAAAATGCTTCACATTAGAATAAGTAAGACGACCCACAGGTATAAAGATAAGGAAAGAATGTGTGAAGACGCGAGAGATTTGGCTAATCATTTTACAATTATTGTAAGCGAATCTTTAAAAAGATAATATATACTCCTGTACCTAGCCGAATTCTGTTTGCTTATGTACCTGGAAGTAGTTTTATAAAATTAAGGGTAAAACAAGCTATAAGTCCTATAATAGTACCCATAATGTATTAGCCCACCAAATTCATGAATAGGATATGTGAACGCGACTTCAATTATTTACGATGATTGACGATGTACCTGGGTCCTGGGATCGTTACGAATTACCACGCGACGCAGTTTATGCCCTGTGAAATTATTGTACTACAAAGATTACGCTTTATTGTTCTCTAAGTAGATAATGTTTATGTAAACAATACTCTTATTCCATGACATGTCAATGTATAAAGCAAAAGTCATATTGTAAAAAAGCGAGTGGATGAAATGTTTAAACGAATCTGATAGCTGTACGTTTAAAGTGTGGCCTTAAAATTATAACAATTTCCGTAATCACTATTCAATATCGCATGTACTTAAATTATAGCTTAGTGAATAGCAAACGCGATAACACTTCAGTACCTAACTACCCAGTTCGTTTCAGCGACGACCGGCGTAGAAACACGAATGCGCAAGGGCAATGTAAAGTTTACGTGTCGTTTTCAGCCAAAAGCAATGCTTCTACGTAGCTGCCGCGAATACCTATTATTTTACACGCATTTAAATGGCAACATACATTATCGGTAGCACTAAAAATGTAAATTAAAGACTGCTTACGAATCCATATCCTCTGCTTTTGCTCGTCTGTCTGTCTGTGATGACGACCGCTTCCTCGATGTCTCCGTAGACCGCGAAATGTTCCCTTAAACTCTTATCCGTGGTGTGATATGGTAAGCCACCGACGAAGAGTTTCGTCCAGGTGGTGTCTTTCTGGCCGGGCAGTGAGCCCAACGCCAATAGCCCTTCAGGCTCGGCCGGCAGAGCGCCCGCCATCAACATTCCTTGCACCGCCTCCGTTGCGCCGGCCACCCTTACACTCTGGGAACACTGTCACTCCGCTGGGGCGGACGAGTTGGTTTATGTTGTAACGCGCGGGGTAACACGTGCGTATTGTACGGTGGTTGCGCGCGGACTGGTGCTGTTTCGAAGCGCACGTGGCGCACGGCTACTAATTTTAACCCCCGCCCGCTCCCCTCGCCGTCACCAGATGCGTCGCCACCGCCGGTCGCGGGGCCACATGCGTTGCGCCCTACTGCCTAGCCCGCTACCCTCTGCCTCGAAATGATATGCCTCATTATCACAGTTGCTCCTTTCACTAAACTCCAAATTTACGACAAGTACCAAAGACTTTTGCGACCTTAAAGTTAAACCACATCACTATAAAACAAAAATGTGTTCCATATTAAAGGCAATCACCCGTTTTTAGAGAAGTCCAACATGTTTTAAAAAAAATTTAAAAAATGTTTACTTTAAAATAAGGATACGTATTTTTTGCATCGTAATGTTAAATTGATACAATATTGTATTACAAAAATATTAAATGAAACAGAAATACAACAGAAACAACAATACCAAAACCAGGAATTTTACTATGAAGTATGAACTGGATTTTAATATTTAGTCCATGGACTAGTGTTAACAACTCAAATCGTTCGATTTTTTTAATTTATTTATTTAAAAACAATGGACAATTTTACGTAACACTTATGTAAGAATTACATATATGCACTTAATGTAGAGTTACTATAAGACACGCAACGTCCAACAAATCTAATTAAACATCACACATGACATCCTTTATCCCACTGAAGTACAAAAACCGTACCTACTTCTAATAGTCTATAGTAATTTTAATATTTACCCCATAACATTGCAAAATTACAACTTACACAGCGCAAATCATAAGTCGTTACATTTTCCTACATAACGAAAATTACCCTTAAAATAAAAACGGTACAATATATTATGTTGGTTAATTTTAACAATTTTTTCGTTTCTCGAGCTATCTCTGAATTCGATCGTATATTAAAAATGATACTTACATTAAGGAAGTCTATAGTTTAAATATATAGCCCAAATCGCAGAGCACGGATTGTCGTCATACAGGTACAAATTACGATTAAAGACAATTTCCATACTTATCTATTGCCTGATGAATAGCTACCTGCGTCACGTTTCCTGGAAATAAACCTTACACTATAAAAGATGAGGATATTGTACTAGTACAGTTTCAAATGTCACAGGAAGGCTTCACACGTGGGAACTCTTTACTCTTACCGACAACACATTTCCTCCGTCCATTGTTCATTATTCAATATTTCACGCAAACGTCCAACAATCTCTAAGAGTTTTGCTTGCACAACTTGTCAATTAAAAGTTATAAATTTTTTAATCTGTGGTTCTAAACTTATTTATTTTTTTCTATGAACATCAACTAAACTGGCATCCCATAACTTTTTTTTATTTTTATACATAACCATAATTATAAAATATACAATATATAGGTCGTATAAATAAGATAATTTTATTATTTTACCTCTAACTAACTCATTAATTAATTAGATTTTTTTATTGTTTATGTAATAAGATAGTCACTTCGTATAAACTTAAATTACAGGTAAGTGTTTGTTTTGATCTAAAAAGGTATCTATTTAATAAAATTTAATGAGACTACAATGTACTTTATTAATTAAGACATTTAGATAAATAAAAGATTACTAGTTCATTTCTTTATTAAACATACACTTATACATACATCTTTAAAACGAATGCTTATTTTTATTATTATTTTTGTGTTAACAGCTTGGCAACGCAGCAAGAAACTCGCCAAAGAATAAATGTATCGCTTATTTACATTTCGTAACGATCAGCTGTGCGATAAATGAAATCTTCCCTTTATCTAAAATTCAATGGTTCCATAACTCACATAGAGCAAGGACTAGGGGTGCATGGGTTCATTGATCGCTGCCATTGTGTGCGCGTGCGCACCCAGCTGCCGAACCTCCCTTAGCCTTACTGTTCGGGGTAGCAGATGGTCTATGCTTTTTTTATAAAAAGTAATCTGACATTTTACGTCACGCTTTTGTTGTATGAACTATGAAGCTAGGTCGTAGCGTGCCTGTAAGTAAAATGTAGAAGGTTGGTACTTCGTTGTCACTTTCAGCTTATGTTAAGTTAAGTTTTGAACAAAATAAATCCGTAACTGTCAAAAAGTATTTAAACAAACTTATGTAAACCCTTCGTATGATTTTTAAGTTTGTAATATTAATTTTAACAGACTGTCCTACGACGCGACGCGAGTTACAAATCTAATTAAAATCTTAGCCAAACATTAAATAATATTATTATTATCAAATAAATTTTAAAAAGGTTTTCCCTCATACTTTTTATTTGCATTCAAATTCAAACGTGAATATGTTCTCTGGAAACATCCAGAGTCACGTTTTGCTCTAATAACGAATAGAATAAAAAAACGCATTTATTTATCACTATTCGATATAAATTACCTATTCATTTACATTTACTATTCATACAGATGCAATATAAGGTTTGTTAGTTTTTGCGATTAATTATTGTGCCTACTAAAAAGTAACTATGGTAATAAACCCGAATCGAGTATTATGCACTGAAACCGTGGAATTATAGCTAGCATTTAATAAGGAAAATTGAGTTTCTTAAATCAAGATTTAAGATTCAAAGATAATCGCAGTGTATATTCGAGTTAGCATTTATTAGATTCATCTCCGCCTTTATATCAGAATAACTATTGCAATTATCGGATACGGGATAATCGGGATCGGATTAGGAGGTACTTAAAATTAGTTAAAACCCATTTTTATAAAAACCATCCACTAAAATTTAATAATTAAATTGCTCGTTTTCAAAAGTGAAAATAGTGCCACCTAGTATCAGTGGCATAGAACTATGTTGTATGTGCGAGAAAAAAGTTTTTAGTATTCAATTAGTTTGAATTTTACATTATAGGGGGCGTTGTATGTACAAGAGACGAATTTATAAATCTAATCATCTATAAATTTCATTTAGGGTTCCATAAACATTCAAATATATATTAACATATTTTTTTAAATATTAAATACTTACAGTTAATAAAATAATTGTTATTTTTTTCGTCAATAGATACGGTAAGTTTAATTATCAAATAATAAAAGTTATTATAAATGCATTATGAAACATTAATCAATTATAAGTTATAGCTGTAATTAACAAAATATTTAATTATTTTAGTAGATTGATCAATTAAAAACTAATCTATAATCACTCAAATAAGAGTTAAAATGAAAAATTACCTAACTGTTACTGTTGTTACCCAAAATTCACAGAAATATACCTTAATGTTTTCTGTGATTTTTTAAAAAACTTTTAAAATTGAAATGAATTCTTTAATTAAAAAATCACCTATCTACTATAAAAACTACTCTCAGAATATTCATAGGTGCAATCCACATTTTTCATTTCATTTGACATATTTTTTTGTAAATAAAAATGAAATTGAATGCATATTTTGAACAACTAAAAAGTTGTGGATATTTACACTTCTTCGTTCTAAAAGTACATAACATCATAGACAATCATAGGGAGGGCTTCTATCGTCATCAAATAGATTATAGAGTCAATCATACTATTGATATTTCAAAAGGACCGTTTGTGTATAATCTTTAGTGATTAAATTTATCAAACCAGATGAAACTTTAAAAGCCTTAAATAAGGACCAAAGTCGAATATATACTGTAATAACCAGCGCTATGACCTGTGACATTATGAGTCAATCGCCCACGAATCTAGAATCGTCAGACCTAGCTTCGTCATATCTATAAACATATTATGACAAAACTAGCACCGAACGTGATCAAACTTACTTTCAATGAGCACGATTATAAAAAAGTGCATGTACTGATTTGACGTTTGTGCTTTAATGTTACCTATCTGTTTAAAAATATTTTCAATCTATATTAATAAATGCGGCAAGACTTGGTCGTAAAATCGGCATTACTCTATTTATATTGGTAGTACTCGAACAACCACAAGTCATTCATAATATAGTTTTTTTCAATTTAAATGGTATAATTCCTTCACAATGCGCTACGAACTGAATGAATGAATCATGAAAGATGAGTCGACCTTCAGCTGTTAACTCAACCATACAATAAAGATTATGTTTATTTTTATATAAAGATTTGCACATACCTTTTCCCGAGGAAATTATTAAAGGCCAGTAAAGTAAGAATTGGGACCTACTGTCGTCTATATGGTAAAAAATGTTATCTGTTGTTATTTATTCTATGGCGGACAACTGAGCATAAGGTTTGCCTGATGGTAGGCGATCACCTCCACCCATTAAAATAGGAAGGAAGATATTTGGGACAAATTAAACGACGTGATCAAGGAGGAGGGGAAATAAAAATTGGCCTCCTAGTGCTTTAACCTACCGAAAGAAACACAAATACATCTTTATTAAGATGTCAATATTTAACGCCGGATTGCAGTGGGAAGGTGGTAGCCAGCCTAGTTCAACGTGACATGACATAACTCTGCCACGTTAAGAAGTATATATTCACTTTTAAGTTTGACTTTTTGAGTTCCATATTGCGCTGTAAAAATCTCAATATCAATGAGAACTCTATAAGTTTCGATAGATAACGTTACGAACTTTTTGATGTTAACGTATTAAATTGTGTTTCATACTTAAAAGGGACTCCAGAATTATAATTATTACATTTAGCAGACATCTGAATAAGCAGCCTAAAAGGTACTACACTGTGTTTGACTTAATAAATATAACAATTTGTGTACCGTGCTCTTTAAATGGTTTCTGACCTTACACTCAAACTACTGTTAAAAGATGGCTCGAGTTTTTATTTCTTAAATAAAATTAAACTTGTTTTAATTAAATCGAGTTTACTTATCTTCAACATTTATATTATTCCTTGGTTACCGTTTACCAGGCCTTCATAAATGTAACGGAGGTCGCTTCGTGTTTACAGTTCGAGTATAAACATTACGTCTTGTTGTCATTTATTTGACCGTTTCTAGTATAAACTAGCCGATATTGATTAAAACTAAAAGTACACAATCTACTCACTTCCACAATTTGACTACTTTCAAATTATGTTTAAAATAGTAGTAGGTTTAGAGAAGGAGGACATAATATTATATGACCAAACCGTACTATCAATATTACCTACTAGCGAGAAGCGGTTGCCTTCACAGCACTCCGGCCGCGTGGACTTACGTATGAAGTTTGATCCCGCATTTAAACCCCCTTTTAACCCTTTTTTCCAGTCAAAAAGTAGCCCAAGTCCTCAGGCTCTAGAATATCTGTGTACCAAATTTCATTACTTACTATCGGTTCAGTAGTTTTGGCATGCAAGCGAGACTGACAGACGGAGATACTTTCGCATTTAAAATATTAGTATCTACAAAGATGATTTAATGACGATGATTAAGTGCAGCATTGTCATATCTAAAATTAGGAATATATAGTTTTCCTGTCTATTATTTAGTTCAACTGAAAACATTTAAAATAATATTTTTATTTCTAAGTATGTACCTACATAATAATAATATGTATTTTTAGACAGACCGCTAGACAAGACGAAGGTAGATTTTTGAGTAATGTTTCTATAGTACCTGGTAGTATGGTAGAAGTTTCACATTCTTCTGCAATTGGTTACAACTATATAAACACTAATACTTAATTCTGAGAAATCCCACGATTATACAAATTTTTGTTATTTTGCATTCTAACCGGCTGTACATTCTCATGGTTCACTTGTCTTGTATAGAAAATTCTGTTCAAAATTGAACTCTATTGCGAGGTTCGAGTAATATTTTTATGGTACTAACAAGTATGACATCATCTTTCGACGTTGGGTTACGCAGCCGGTCGACTCGAGAATCGCAGTCAGTGTAGAAATTCGTCGCGTCCTGAACTCACGTTCAATTTAATAGTGAAATAGTTTTAATTACTCATAAACATGGCTAATGTTTTAGGTAAGTAATTGTTTAATCGTTAGTCATAGATTTCAAACGGTTTAAACTACTTTTTAAGGCGAGACCTTTTTTTTCGAAAGTTTTAACAGATTACAAGCGCTAACTTTTATACATTTACTTAATAATTTTTTAAAGAATTTAATTTACATTAGTTTTAGTATTGGATTATGATAAAGGTACCTACCGGTATGTTATTTTGGCACAAGGCCAACGCCGGGTGCGGCGATGCGGCGTTAGGAATATTCGGAAAAACAAAAATTGATTTCCTAACTGATTCTACGCTCTATTCCTAGTGCTATAAGTCTCTCAGTTTTTCTAGGAACATTCTATTTTAATCTCACATTCTACTGTCGCTAAATATCGAATTAATCTAATTCTGTCTTGTTTTAAGTGTTCTTAAATGTGGATGGCTGGCCATATAAATTGTAATTTATGAAGTATAGTAGGTGTAGTCCGCTATGGTCCGTGATTGAAGATAACAATGAGATCAGATGTAATTATTTAATTGTCTACTATTGTATCACTAATGTCATTCCTAGCCTTGTACTAAAGTAGGTACTCTGAATGATATAATCTTAAAAACTATTGGATAACTCGTTAGTACTTAGTCTGCTTGACGAATTGACAGGTGAAATAAAACTATGAAACATTATTAAATGCTCTCTTTGATACAGAAACATCTATCGTGTCGTATGCGTATTTATGTTATTACCTGTTATTATACTTTGACAAAAATAAATATAATAATATTATTATATAGCTTAGTTCAAAGTTATAGCCCAACATTGTAAGGTCGAGACATCGATTAGAAACGGCAGGATGACATCATCGTGAAACGTTCTTGGGCCCTATTACCTATATATTGTAAACACATATTATATAAGCCCCCAAAGCAGGTTTATAGTAAATTACCTATAAATATGAAGCATTATTTAGTTTTGCTTGCTTGTATGATATCATCCGCTGTAATCACGTATTTTATATCAAGGTCTAGAACATATATTAAAAAAATTAAGTAAGAAACTATTGATTTCATACATATTTTGCACGTCTAATGCCGAGGCGCTGTCCAGATAGAGAATTAGCTACCACAAGGTCATAGAAATAAACAAATTAACGATAACACATCGATTAATTGTCCTTGGCCTTCCAGACCTGAAAGGCATCTGCAAAACGCTACATAGTGATACTTATAGTTGACGTAATTTACATACAAAGATGTATATGACCATTCGGTCATATACATCTTTGTAATAGTAATTGTAGAATTACAATAATAGTAACAGCATGAGCATTTTGCAATTATTTACTTGGTCACATAATGGCGTAGGTGTGCTCTGTACCTTTATTCGCGGTGTTCTGAATTCTAATAGATATACTCATTCTGCATTCTGATTGACCCGAGTCAAGTAAGGCCAAGGATTTGACGAAAATGGGATTGAGGAAGTAGGTGTACTTACTTACTGTTAAACTAACTATATATAGCTATCAATTATCTTGTCATATTTTGTTTGTTTAAGGATAAAACTAAAATAAGTTACCTAAGTATGTGTTATTATAACGAAATTATGCAAATTAGTATTATGGTATGTGTATGAAAATGTGAATGAAAAGATGGATTAAATAAATCAATTGTAATTAATATTCCAGACGTAGCTACGGAGGACAACCTCCAATACCAATTTTTCCCCGTTTCGAGTGGCTCCGTGCAGTTCAAAGTGAGGACACCTAATGACGCTCACATCGCTCTCACGATGGGACCACAAGAATCTGACCCTATGTATGAGGTAATAACTCACTGTTCTCCATGTCTTCCTATAGAAAGAAATAATATGTGTTTATTTATATTAACTCGATTACACTCTTCATTTACAGATATTCATTGGAGGATGGGGCAACACAAAGAGTGTTATCAGACGAAACAGAACAAAGCCAGACAAAGTGGAAATCGAAACCCCTGGAATCGTGAACGGTGGTGAATTCCGTGGCTTCTGGGTGCGTTGGGACGGCGGCATCGTGTCAGCCGGCCGCGAGGGCGAGGCCATCCCCTTCATCTCCTGGTCTGACCCCGAGCCATTCCCGGTCGCATTCGTCGGCGTCTGTACCGGCTGGGGCGCCACCGGCACCTGGAAAATCGAAGGTATGTTGCGACAGAATCACTGACAAAATGTACCCAACCAAACAAAATTGTTTATAACCCTTTATGTACTGTGTAACCCATGTATAGATGGAGCCGAGTTCAATACCCCGGACAAATTAGAGTACACGTTCGGCCCGGTCGCTTCCGGCTCTCTAGAATTCGATTTCCGAGGACCTCACAACTGCCACATTTGCCTCACGCGTGCGCCCGCTGATGTCGACCCGATTTACGAAATAATCCTCGGAGGCTGGGAAAACTCGCAATCAGTTATCAGATATTGCCGACAGAAACCTGAAAAGGTAGTGAGATTCGATGTTGTCGCTGATTTTATTTCACTAGAGCTGCGAATACCTAATGCTTGTGACTTATCGTAGGTGACAGCTCCGACGCCCAGTCTTATGAACCCCAATGAGTTTAAGAAATTCCTTGTCGAGTGGCGCTGTGGCAGGTTGACAGTCCGTGATGGAAAGTCGGGACAAGTTCTTATGGATTGGACGGACCCGTCGCCTTTCCCAATCACGCATTTCGGTGTCCGCACCGGCTGGGGCGCTCGCGGCAATTGGCGTATCGTTCATTTCTACAAGAATGGCGCTCAGCAGATCCGTTGAGTCCTTAGTCATTAGAATAACTGTTTGAATGATCGCTTCACTATGTATTGCTATATTTAATGCTGATGTATGGCGAAATAAACACAATGGATATTTAAAATGTGTGATATTGACTAACTTATTGAATAGGATACGAATAACAGCAAAGAACACGTATTATTTACAGTCTTGTAATTGTTAGTAATAGCACTGCCTTTGAAGAATTCGACCTGTCTGGTATGTTGATTGTTGGGTACATTTTGTGTCGGTATTTGCTTTACGTTTTCGTTGCATTTGGATTGAATTAACTCATCAATAATTTTATATTTTCGCTCTTCGCTGCATATTCACAGCCAACACTAATCTAATGTATGTAATGTATTTTATTTTAAACACTCGGATTAACAATATGTTTTTCTTCTCCTAAACTTCTTTTCACACTTTGCTTACAACTTCCATTTTTTTATTTAAAAATCTCTTTCTTTAACCTCTCTCTAGTCGTTTACATCACAGCTGTTGCAAAATTTTTAAGTTTCTAAAACAATAACCTATCAGAATGCTATGTTAATGTTCGTATAGTTCAATAGTGCGTTCGTATTACAGTGCCACCATCAGCTCCAGCTGCCGCCGCTCTATACAGTCCTCCCCCTGGCTACCCTGGATCTGCGCCTGTAGGAGGAGCTGGTGTGTGGGTAGACGCGAACTCCGGACAGATCCCCCCTGGCGCTGTCGTTGGAGGCCAAGACTGTTCCGGCGAACCTCTCTACGTGGCTAGAGCTGAACATGAAGGCGCACTAATTCCCGGCAAAGTGGTGTCTTCCCACGGATGCGCCTATGTGCCATGGGGTGGAGTGGAGCACGGCAAACCTCAGTATCAGGTACTTTATTTATCACTAATATCAATAATATTACGTACAAGGCCACAATAAAGTTGTGTTGGATCATCTGCCACATGTGGCACGTATCGTATAAATTGTACGCGCGTAAGGTTCTAAATAACATCTACGCTGACCTAACTTGTTTGTATACGACAGTGGTTTAAAAAAGATAAAAAAAATAATAAGTTTTAAAATGATATAAATTATAACAGTAGTAAATGTTTCAGGTTTTGGTGAATGGTTCCAACAACTGGGTACCAACAAGCGGATCGAACATTCCCCCTAACGCTCTCCCTGGAGGTCAGTCTGAAGACGGAGAGCCCCTATTCGTTGGCAGAGTACGCCACGAAGGCAGCCTGACCACAGGCAAGGTCCAGCAATCTCACGGAGTGTGCTACATCTCTTTCGCTGGTCAAGAACTTGGTTTCCCTGACTATGAAGTCCTAGTAGCCTAACTCTCCGAACACGCGCTTTAATTAATATACAGCTACAGAAGAGCTTAATGCAATTACTAATTAAGTAAATAACTATAAGTTAAGTTATATTTTTCACGCTATTATATAAATTATATTGAAACACGCATCAGCAGCTGTTATGTATGTCTTCATTATATTATAAATATATGGATTAATGTTTACGTTGTTTTATTAAGAGTTTTAAATCTTAAACAGAAAACAAACGCCGCCGCAAAAGAAAGCCGCGCAAATGTTAGGGTTTCTTAAAAGTAATGCGTATTGTTTTGGTCCAGAAGTCAAAACAACTCTATATAATGGTCTAGTGCGCTGTCATCTCGAATACGGCACTGTTATATGGAACCCATTCTATACGACACACTCACAACGCATCGAGAGTATACAAAGAACATTTACAAGACATCTAGCATATTTGAGGCCTGGATTCTCGCATAGGCAACCCTACGACCAACGTCTTTTCAAATTCAAGATGACATCTCTACGCAACCGAAGATATCTTGCTGACTTGGTATTTCTACACAAAATTTTAAATGGGTATATAAAATGTGAAAATATCACGAAATTAATTATTATTAACATTCCGCATACTTTTCCAAGGTCAAGAATAACTAAAATATTTTGTATCCCACTAACGAAGATTAATTTAGGTTTGCAGGCTCCTCTCGTTTGAATACTTATTATTTTTTTTAGCCTCAAAAAATCCTTTCAATTAATTAATAATTATTATTATAAAGCCTTAAAAATATGTTTTAGGCCTAAATTATGTACACCATTTTTGTCATGCATAATAGATAATTGTTACCTTATTTGATTATGTATGATGTGGTTGTACTCAATAAATAAATAAATAAAATCAAACGCTTTCTGTTTGATCCATGCCGATTTTCATGCATTTTTTTTCATCAGATTGATTCACTATTCAAGGGAAAGGTTTATCGGCCAAATACTTAAACGCAAATTAAATTTAAGCACGCCTTAGGGCTCCTGTCCACGATGCCGCCATCGCGCCTCTATGTTGTGTATACGGTCGCGAACGTACAGCCGCGCCACCGCGCCCGCGCCGTCGCCGCACCGCTAACACGTCCACGCCGCTTGATTTTAACATTTTTTTTTAAATATAATATGAAGAAGGGAGACGAGCTGGACGCACTCCTGATGTTAAGAGAAACGCCAGCCCATAACCAATGCAGTGCTAGCCGGAACTTTGCTATAAAGTCCAATTCCGGGCAGGGGTGCACTACACCGATGCTCCCCACTTTGAGTCATCAGATGTAAAGACTCATTAGCCCAGTACTTTCGCTGGCTACAGTGTCCTTCAGACCGGAGCACAGTGACATTTTCACATCACTATTCAGGCGGTAGAATGTCTAGCACTGTGGGGGTACCCACCCAGTCGGTCTCCTGCGAAAGAGACCTATCCCCGGTGACATACACCTATACAGTTGTTAGGTATACATTGCTGGCTGCGAAGAGCACACGCTTATTGAAAAAGAGTACTAAGAAGAGTGCGAAGAGTACTCGCACGGATATGTCCAACTTAAGGAATAAAAAGAAAATTTATTGAATGATTCTTAAATTTTTACGCTTCCCTTATATATTTCTAAACTTTTTTCTCATAATATTTATCTTATATCCACTAAAGTAATAAATGTTTCGTTATCAAAATTATCTATAAAAGGTTACTAAAAATTAAGTGCATGCGCTAGATAATACTTATTTAAAAAGTAATTATTTGCATAATTATCAGTATTTTTTACAAAATTGAAAAAAAAGGTTACCTTACTTTTAAAGGAATACATACCTACCTATATTTTGTACAGCATTAATTTTTATCTACATTTCCAATAAAGTAAATATTAGATTGATTCATCACAGTTGCTACATAAAAATATATTTAACTAAATTGACTAGTAACAAAAAAATATGGACTGTATTTAGTTTAAATGAAAAAATGTCATTTGTCTTTATAATTCTTAGGTTTTATTCAGGTTCCATCTGTATAGGCCATCCATTAGGCATTAATATTCGATTGTATCTGCTTTCATAATCTATATCAACTGTATGAAAGTACTTATCAGCAGCATATTTATTGGAATTGGGTCGGATCAATATCTCGTACTCATCATGAGCTATTTCTGATTCTTCAAATGGAATGTAACAAACATTATGTGATGGCTGTACTTTCCCTGGTATCAAAAACCCTTCATGCTTTGCTCGTCCTACGTACAACTTTTCAGAATTATCTCCTTCAGAGTATCCGGCCTCGACTGCTTCTATTGGTATTTTATCACCTTTCGTTTTTACCCATTCACAGTCAAATCCACACAGCACCTAAAAGCACAGAATAATATATATAGATTATCACATTTTTATACAAATGATTTAATGAAATCTATTATAAATGGTGTGGTTCAAATGTTTACCTCAAATTCATTTTTCTCATGTGCAACACCACCCCAAGGAATGAATCCAACACCCTGGGATGGTACGAATTTTCCTGGCGTCAGAGAGCCTCTGTGTTTCGACCTGATTATGTACAGACATTCCCCTTCAAAGCCTCCAATTAACGACCCATCCGGTAACTGATTGTCAGCAGATACCCATCTGACAGCGCCTTTATTAATTTTAATAGGTAGTGGTTTTTCAATTCTTTGTGGTACTGCAAAAATGATGTTCAATAAGAAACCAATATCAGCATCCCATCCCAGTTACGTTAAAGTTATTATTATAATTGGTAAACAATAACAATCCTTTTACAATATTTGATTATTTCTGAATGCACATTTGAAGACCAATATTAATATGTTGTTAATTCATAACATTAATTACATTATTTCTTGTTTAAAACTAATATTAGTATGAGAGGGCCAGATAAATGGACCAAAGCCATTTCATTGTGGTACCCTAGGGGACTTAAAAGAAAGAAAGGAAGACCATTGAGAAGATGGGAAGATGATTTTATACAAATAGCTGGCAAAACAGGGCCCAGAGTGGCACGCCAAGAGGGAGAGTGGAGGTACTTGGGGGAGGCCTTTGCCAAGAGGCACACAGGAGAAGAATGACCGTAGATTTGATGTATAAAAGTTTTAATTATGTAATGTTTCTTTCCTGAATAAATGGCTTGAAATGAAATGAATGAAAACTAATACACCGCTTAACACAATACAATGTAGGACGTCAAAATCTAGTTGTTTCAATTAAATATCCTTACAACTAAATTATAGTTAATAATTTTTGATTCACCTATATTATACAAATATAAAAATAAACTTTAATTATAACTTACATAACACTTTGACATGTTCCACTTCTGAGTGTTGTCCACAAAATGTTATATACTTTGAACAATGTGCTTCAGGATCGAATAACAGCATAACTGGAGATGTGTGATTATCCACACCTATGCTCAAACCATCTTCAGACAAAGATAACCAAAACCTTCTGTATTCATTTTGTGATAATAAGTTTGGTATATTATTTTCTGCTTGGATGTTATTTCCATTCTTTTTTTTCGTAATATTCCAGATGTGATTTCCTATATTTATCTGTGCAAATATAATTTTTAAATTATTTTTATAAAAATCTAAGTTTTCTGAGTTTTAATGTAGCTATGTTCATGTTTATTCAACTAATTTCAAAAGATATCCTCTTTTGAAGTTAGTTGAATAAACAGATAATCTACAAGGTGTTAAAATAATCAAAAAACTAATTTTCCATACCAAGTGGGACCAATTATCATCAAGCTCTTCAAATAATCCAATTGTAAAACCCGTTAATGCTTTTACATAAAATACTAAACCGTCTCCAGGTATTTTGTATAAAACCTCCCGATTTACCGGCATCAAACTTAATTCTGAAAATGTTTAATAGTTATTTAGAAACAGACTACCTATTGAATTATAAATACTATTATTATATAGCATACAAATTACACTTGCCTACTGTATCTGCCATAACTTTCCAGAATTTTATTAAACCACACTTTATATACAGTAATTATCTAAACTACTGCAAGTTAGAGTGAAAAATATTTATTTAGTTCCTTAAAACTATTTTGTCACTTGTCAGTTGTCACTGTTGTTTCGTCATTGGTGTTGTTTTTATCAGCTGATGATTAATAAGCTATGAGTCAAACTTTTTAAAGTATATTATGACAAATGACAACTTGACAGTTGACAGTATTAAATATTTGCCAGTGATCAAAAAGTTAGGTAGTGGTGCTGCGGTCTGGATACCTATGTACAATGTTATTCTAAATTTTAAGTTTCCTCCAGAAGCATCAGTATTCTCTGGCGAATCTATTGCTATTATGCAAGCATTGACTTTTATTGAGACCCATAATCTAAATAAATGTGTCATTCTCTCTGACTCTAAGAGCTGCTTGCAGGCTATTGCTTCTAACCAATTTAAATGCAAACAAAAATTCCCCTACATTTTAAAAATTAAAGAATCTCTTTTTCGGTGTCACTCAAAAAATATTCAGGTGATCCTCGCCTGGATTCCTAGCCATTGCGGCATCATGGGCAATGAGACTGTAGATCGTTGTGCCAAAGATGCAACTATTTCTGGCTGTTTGGATCATTACGGGGTTTATTCCAATGATCTTCTTCCCCTTGCAAGGCAACGTCTCCATTCATCCTGGAATACTTTCTGGCAAAAGTCTAGCTCCACTAAAGGGAAATTTTATGCTGAGGTTCAATCTCTAATTCCCGTTCGGCCTTGGTTCTACAATTTTAGAAATACTCACAAGCGCATTATAAGTACCATATGTCGATTAAGATTAGGGCATGCATGTACCCCTGTTCATTTAGCGAAGATTCATATAAGGGATAGCTCCCTCTGTGAGTGTGGACTGTGGACTGGATGAGGGCTCAGCCGATCACATCTTCTTCAGTTGCCCGCGACTAACTTCGCCCCATTAACTTCAAATCTTTATTATGCTTAATTAATTCTCCCTTTATGGGTATTTTATGTTCTTATATTAATATAAATAACATTAAACTGTAGAATGTTTGTTTTTATTAACTAACTAACCTTTGTGTAAAATGTGTGTGTCTTGTTTGTTTTAGATATGACAACAGTTATCTCCAGTGAGTCGTCTTAGAAGAAACTTTTTTCTCAGCTTTCTTAAACGACCTTGTTCTTTCACGATGCCCGTGCCATACTCAAAATTTTAATATATACGCTTGTCATTGGCGAAATCGATTAGAAAGCGCCATCTTCATAAAAAAAAAAAAAGGTTAGCAAGGTAGATGAAGAATTATTGTAAAGTATTATAGGTAGGTATCTTATATATATAAAAGAAAGTCGTGTTAGTTACACCATTTATAACTCGATAACGGCTTAAATGATTTGGCTGAAAATTTGTGGGGATGTAGTTTAGAACTAGGAGAAGGACATAGAATATTATTATCCAGTTTCCAGGGGAATAATTTTTTATGAAAGTAAATGCGGACGGAGTCGCGGGCAACAGCTAGTTAGGTATAAACAAAACAGCATACTACGCCGTTTGTCTTCCAAATCTTATATTGAAATATTATTATGCATGTCGTTTATTTGCTATTCGTGTGTAATATTATACGTGATGTTAATAATTATACTATTCAAACAAGATAAAGTAAAAAAACTAAAACCCAACTACGACAAAAAACGACGCTGAAAAAGTATAAAAGTACCCCATGAATACAGGTAAAGTCACAAGCAAATGCTAGTAATATATATATATTCGAAATGTACAAGTGAAGCGCTTTAAAATGATACCAAACACGGCATATCTAGCTTAACTTTATTTTTTTACTCTGTATATTTTGTCCGCTAGAGGGCGCCACATTGAATTTGGTGAAAATATATATAGCCTATAACCAGCGGACAATTAAGACGATATGTCATTTGTCGAATTCTGATTAGTGGTTTAGAAGTTACGAGGGAACAGATGAACATACATACATACATACATACATACATACATAGCCTGTCAAAATCATAACCCTCCTTTGGCTTTGCCGTAGTCGGGTAATAACGAAACGAGACTTAGAAATGAGTTTATCCGAAAAAGAACCAGAGTTATCGCAAATCATTTGTATTTTTCTGGGGTCTGAGTGTTGCTATGTATTATATTATGTATGTATTTACAAAAGAAAAGTATGTTTAAGAAATTTATTCCGATATCTAGTTGCCATCCTGAAAATATTTTATTTTATTTATTTTTTTATCAATACATTGAAGTGGGCTAGATACGTTTGTAGGAGGACCGATGGTCGCAGACGAGTGCTCGAGTAGAGACCGCAAATAGGTAGAAGTCTAGGGCGTCCCCCAGCTCGATAGACCGATGACCTTTAAAAGGTTGCAGATTTCGATTAGATGCACTGATAGGCTGATTTGAAGACGATGATGATGATGATAACGAAGCTACTGGTTAAATTTTTACTCTGAAGAAATTTAACCCAGTTTTTATTTTTAAGTCAAGCATATTGTATAGGGTCTACGTGTACTATAAAACGAGTTTCATTTAACATTCTTTAATGAACGAGAAAATGTATTGCCGTGATGAAACAAAACATTTTAAAGAATTTCAGCACAGGCTTTTTCAAAAATATATTTATTTACATATTATATTAGCAGTTTACATTGTAAGTTGTTTTTATGATTCTCAACAAATTATTTGACTTTGCTGTACCTTTATTTTTTTTACTGATCTTCATTTATTGACCTTTTGCTTTATTTTATCCTGCCAACTTGTATTCTTAATATTTACAAAGTTATATTATTAATTATCCTCGAATATATTGTGACATCAGGACCTATTTACACGGCACGCCTCTGGGAGGTTTACTCATATCAACTAGAATTTCATAATCATACACTTCACGTTCAGTACCTTCGTATGGTAAATAACAAGTTTTGTACAGCATATGAACTTTTCCGACGATCAAGTAACTATCTATGTAAGCTCTGCCGATGTAAAGTGGGTCATTCCGTACTTCTGATGTGCCAGCTATGAACGCATTTTCTGGAATCTTATTATCGCTGCATTTTACCCATTTCGCGTCGTAGCCACAAAGAATCTGAAATATGCCAATAGTACTAAATACTAGACTTCCAACATTTATAGTTAATAGCATAATACCAATTATGCTGGAGCCACACTAAGTTTAAACGTCAATGCCCATTAGCTCTATAATTATTGCGATAATTGTTAACGCATTAAAATGGGTGACTACACTTCAACAGTTAACGTGAATGCTCATGATTGGTGGCCGCTTCATCGCATTAAGCTCTAAGATATACCGCTACTTGAGCTACCGCCTAACGCCAAATGGCATTGTTAATGCCATTGTCGAATTATTCCGTTAAGTTGTGGCTACACCTATGCGTTAATTAACGCGTTAACTCGTTAGTGTGGCCCCAGCATTAGACCGCATCTTCGCTTACGATCAGGCAAGATCGCAGTCAAATTCTTTTTATTTATCATAATAAAAACATATGAAAGTCTTAAGGCAATTCACTTACAACATTGCTTTAATCTTATTTTAAATGACTAATGACGATTTCAGATTACATTTTGTCATATTCCATATATAAATATAAATAAATACCTGAAAATTCCGTTTTTCATGTGACATTCCACCCCAAGCTACGTATGCTCTGTCTCGTGATGGAACATATTTTCCGGGACAAAGCGAACCTCTATACATAGCCCGGGCCACATACAATGGTTCGTCTTGAAAACCGCCAATAAAAGCATCTATGGGTAATTTACCATTTTCAATCCCAACCCAATGTAACTTGCCACCTTTTACTTCTTTGTCCTTCAATTGATGGAATATTCGGGGTGTACCTTGAGGAAAAAAGGTAAATCATCATATTATATCTATAGTCTATACTAATATAATGTTGAAGAATTCGTTTGTTTGAGTGCTCTTATATCGCAAACTACAGGTTCTTATTAAAAAATATCGATCAGAGCATAATTTTATCTTCGAAGAGTGTCTGATGTCATGAGGAATTGAGGAGAACATAGTTAACTAGTATAAAATGTATTGCATACATTGAAAAGTTATTATTTCGCGATCAGACATCTACTGCTACAAAAAAACCCAGAATATGATAAGTATTTTGATAAAATAGGGAAAACCATATAACAACATTGGGAATGACTCATTATAACATCACTTTAGTGTTTTGCTGGTGTTAAATATATTTACCTTCATATATAAATTCAAATTTGTAGTTAGATTCAAATTTTATATAACCAATAAAGCTCTCAGCCGATTTTCCACCTGTTATTGTTCTGGGGTATTGCAAAAATGGTTTATTATTAGCGATGCCCATACAAATCTCTTGATTATACCAACTCATCCATAGATCAACCGAATTATTTATATGTAGTAATTCTTGAGGAAGTGGCAGACTGCTGCAGACATTTTCTAATGTAGTTATATATATTGTCGCCTTGGAAAAATCTAGTAATACCTTAAAAAAACAACAACTAATTATATAAAAAAATAAAACAAAATCACAAATATGATAGCAGTAATAACATACAAATTTCATGCTTAAATCTTACATTGGTAAAACTGAGTAGCGTTCATTTAGAGCTCTAGAGCTCTTGGGAGAGAAGATATGCAAGAAAAGGATGGAGAGGTAGTGTTTTACAGTGATTACTTTGTAAATTTTATAAATGATAGATTTGGAGAATGAGCACAAATTGTAAAACCATTTTGAATGTATTGTTTGGTCACACACTAAATAAGCGTTTAATAGAGTTGATTTTACATGTGGTATAAATGTAAATTCTCATTACCCATATTGCATATTTTGAAATTAATTTTATTTTTATTAGTTCCATGTAATCTTTTAATGTGAATAATTTATTATTTATCTGTGGGAAAATTGGAAAAATTATATTTTTTAAATCTCAATCTAGTCATTTATATACACAATAGGAAAAAGAGTTTGGTATATAACTTACATTAAGTAATAAAAATTGTATCCCTTATTTAGACATATATTATTAAAAGACGAAAAATTGCGTAAGGATTAACAAGTCTTGAAATAATTAATGAAAACTCACCTTGTACAATTCTTCATGTGGAGAATTTTTACTTAACAACCAAATGACTGGGTTCTCTTGAAATTCTATCAAATCTACTTTAGGATGTAGTTTAAATCTTACTCCACCACCCTCCGATTTATATAATTTATATGGTATTTCAATTGAAAAGGAAACTGTAAAAAAAAATTATTTAACTGTTCTCGAACATAATTGTTATAACTTTATAAGAACATTTTCCTTCTTACCATTTTCATTTAAGTCCATTTTATTGTGTTATAATTTAATTAAAACTATTTAAATATTGGGTTTATATTTTTTTCAAACTTTGGAAACACCTTTCAAATAAAGTTTCGGCTTTATTTATTTCATAAAACTATTTGTTATAAGAGGTATATTGTTATTTTTATTTTGAGTAA
>JADANM010006098.1:8720729-8733264 GCA_026213755.1 Eurema hecabe
CTTTTTTTTTTTTAGTATAATTCTCCCATTTAGTGGGAAGGCAAAGGGACAAAGCCCATACAGCCACGTCTTTAGTTATATTTTTCTTTGTCTTTTGTAAAGTGATAGTGAGCTTTACAAAAGACCTTCGACGAATCTTGGAGCAATCGGAACGGCGCTACTATGCGCTCTGAAATGAATTCTTCATTTCTTGGACACTTATTAGCTAGTTTACTGCATGATTCACTATCACAAACATACATTAAATCACTTTATGCACCAAAAAAGGAATATTCAATCGAGATTACAAATAGACGCCATCCGATTCCCGCCAAAACTCCTAATTAGTCATAACATGAAATTTGTCATTTACCTATTCATTAAATGTCAAAAAATAACAAAATGTCAAAATCTTTGCCAGATCTTATGTAAAACTACTAGTCTCACGAGTCACGACTACTATAAATGATACTATTTCAGGAATAAAACATTTATTTTTGTTTCATAAATGGTGATTTAAAAATAACTTATTATATTTCGATACTACTACTACTATTGACTATATTATAAGGAAAATTATTTTTTATTGTAATAAATATATATTTTCCAAAAAGGAGGATAGTAACACTTTTATCGCCTGTGTCAAAAGTTCAAAAAAAGTCCCACCTTACAAGTTACAACTGTCTCACAAGTACACTATACCTAAATAATTACTCTTTGCTCACAAGTGACAACTTTATTTAGGTACCTCGTTTTCACTATAACAAGTGTTATTCAGAGTTCAGACATAAGTAATAATAATGTAAAGTTGTGTAACAAAAAATTGGTAAAAAGTAAAAACCATTATCATTCTAGTGAGCTGTTGATTTGCAATGGGTGACATAGTTGGTAAATCCAGTTATCAGAGTTACTCGACATTATACAAGTTAAACAAATGTATCATTAATAATATTTAATTGTGTTTCAGAGCTTACTACCCAACCGCGGAATCAATTAATTTTTTACCGAACGTCGTGCCATTCTATAACGTTTTCAATTAAAGCTTTTGGAAATGCAAATGTTGGATTAGCGAAAGAACCAGACTTGGATCACATTAGTCATTGGGTAAGATGTCACTATTATTATTTTTTGCATTATACTTATCCCTTCATGGGTATTCCCAGTAGCCACATGCTACTTAGCCATTTTTTATTGAATTATTATGATATGAAATTGAATTACTTTTATGAGAAACAGTGTCATAGTATTACGAAATGTTATGACAGAATCAGGGGGCTATCAAAGGGGAAAAATAGTTAAAGGAATCTACATCTAAAATTATTAACTTTTACTCAAGGTATATATTGGAAGAAATGGGAAAAGTGGTATTTTAGAAAACAATCAAATAGTAATAGAGGCAGACACCCCAAACATTGTTAGTAACAATGGTTTCAAAAAGTTTTGGCTCACTTGGTACGGACACAAAATACAATTTGGTAAAGAGGGAGACACTGAGCCCATTGTATCTCATAAAATCAAGCCAACTCGATTCAAATACATAACATTTTCAGAAGTAGATGAACAGAATTCTGTTTGTTGGAAATTTTTATGTGAGTATATTTATATATTTTTTTTTCTTATCCTAATGCTGAGGACTTATTAGTATTTTAGTTAGTAAAAATATGAATGTAATTTATATATAAAATAAAATATATATATCCTAAATAAACTATTACATAAATATGTCTGATTTTGTGTAGATCACACAATTAATTATTATTGTAGCTATGAATCATTAACTTATCTAGACCAGTAACATATCGTCGCTGCGCGTGCAAAACCGCGTAAGAGCACTTTGTGAATACCGCGTAACAGCAAAACACGCAAAATTGAGATATCGTGCTAGCCCATTCTAAACGTTTATTAGCTTGTTCTAAACTTAACACAATTTGAATTATCCAATCAGAAACGTCTGTAGTGCCATTAAAACAATACCGCAGAACAGTAGCCGGTCTGAATGTGGAAGCAAATGCGCGTATTTACTATAGCTATTACCTAAAAATATAGCGCCATTATTAGTGTGTCCTCCCGTAAATAAATATTTTACAGTGATTAATCACAATGTAAGTGTTGTACTATAAAAATTAAACAGTAGTAAAAAACCGCCACCTTTATAAGCTTTGTCTGAAAAACAAAATTTAACACCGGAGATACCTATGACTGAGAATTATTTAACATCCGAGTTTACGACGATCTTAGACCCTAATTTGGTAATTTATCAGATGAATAGTACTTTAAAAATATTGAACGAAAATCTTAGCTAGAGCTGAAAAACATTCAGACAAACACACAAAGAATTAGCACAGATAGGAATCATACATGCATTAACAGCAGATCTTCAGGCAGTCAAATTATGTCCTTTCCTCGATGCCAGTGCACTTTATCTATTCTCATTAGTGTCTTGGCACTAATTGAGAAATGTGTCACTGGTTTGATGAGACAGTATTCGGCTTAAAAGCCACTACTTACGCGTGTTTTTTCGTAGACTAAGTAAGTAAATTACTGAATAACGATTGCAAGGACGTTGTTATATTTTCAAATGTTGGTACATTACAGAATAGAAATAACGTTGTATCCAATGCCTTATTGCATTTGGCTATGGCTAGGAACATACTACTAACTCAGAAGTACAAGGGAAAAGGTCACGCAGATAGAAGTTCATTCAGTCCTCTCTATGATTGAGAGGAAGTTAAAAAATGGGGAAATATTTTTACCCTCACAATGATTACCAAGGAAACCAGAAAAGTACCAAATCCTTATGAAGTTATAACAACTGATTATACCTTTATAAAGATTATAAGTCAGGTAGATTTATGATTCAATAAGACCTGGCTGAGGAGTGGGTGATCATTGTGTTATTGATATAAAAGCACTGAGATATAATCCAAATGGCACCAAATAATATAAACTCCGCTTTTCGGAAAATATTTATACACCTTGCATGCCATTCCTTGATGAATATTTAGATCTCTGGTATAAGAAGTCTGAACTCTTATAATAAAATCTCTGTTAAAAGTTATGTTTAGTTATGAATAGGTATCCAATATCCATATGTTAATAAATAAAGAATAAATGTAAATGAATGAATGAACCAACAAGGTTAAATACAATATAAGGTCACATAACTGCAGATGTAAAATGGGCAGTCTTATCGCTAAGAATTATCTCTTCCAGACAACTTTTAAAACAACTTCGATACTAATATTTAAATATTTTTTGTAAGATTCTATTGTAAAAAAATATAAAAGATTTGATTTTTTTTAATAAAAAATACAACCGTTAACTAAATTGTTACATTACAAAACCGCGCCTACTCTAAATAAAGGTCTACTTTTTCTGTAATTAGATAAAACAAAACCGCGTAAGTGACTTTACACAAAATCTAAGCTATTTTTGGCCAAATTTACGTTAATTTCCAATAAAGTTAGTTATAAAGAACTAGCTGTTAAGTTCAGTTGGCAATAAGATCTGAAATCATAAAGATAATCAGCTTATTCTCCCTCCTGTAAAATCGCCAAAAAGCCAATACGCGGTTTTCACAAGTTGCTCTTACGCGGATTTGAACGCGCCACGACGATATCACTCATGAATAAGAGAATTTTTTACATCATCTATTTTTTTCACCTTGACAACACCTCAACAACATCTTTTTAAGGTTGTGATGAATAAGCGCCTAAGTCATGATCCCTCTTAGATGCATAAAAAGCATATACATATGTATGGTGAAATTAAGAAACCTCTTTTTTAAGTTCGTTAAAAAGTGTTACAAAGTAACAACAGAATCTGATCATGAAATAGATATTACAACTTGATGCAATTTATTTATATAGTTAAAATAAGGAAAATTGATTTTCAGTACCACCTAGTATTGAGAGGCCGAAACTGAAGCCTATAGAAGGGGGTAAACCACATTGGGTGCGTTACGATGGTCTTTTACCATACGGGGCTATGATTGGTGGCTTTGAAAATGAATTCCTATTTATAATGAGAGCCCCTCACGAAGGCTCCCTGACACCTGGAAAGTTTGTTCCCTCAACTCAATGCGGTTTTGTGTCTTGGGGTGGAGAAATGCATTTAAAGACTGAATTTGAGGTAAATATTCCAAAATGATTTTGGTTTAAATATTGCTATAATATAGATGTTAACAATTTGACATCCCCTGGCGCAAAATCTGTATACGCCCTTAGATGGAAATCAGTATAAGCGTTTTTTCCCTAGATATTTTTTTTGCAAAAAAAGAATTAAAAGTTATAATATATTTGATAATAGTTTGAATGTGCTAATACCTGAAACTATGTGACATATGTATAAATAGCTACATTTTTTTAATGAGTGTTGTAGATTACTTATTACACTTCATATTTAATTATTTGCATCACAATTGACCACCCACTTATTTCTCATTTTTAATGTTTAATAATTATTTTAATAGTAATTTATGTTATTTCTCTATATGAGATTATATTATGAGTCATAAAAAAAAATACAATTACAGATTCTCTGCGCAATTGATTGTGTATGGGTAAAAACGAAAGAAGATATTGTGCCTTCCGGAGCTATAAAAGGAGGCTATACCGAACATCCAGGCACAGAAACAATGTATGTTGGTCGAGCTGAATATGAAGGACATTTAATACCAGGAAAAATAGCCCCTTCATATAATGTATGTTTCTTTCCATACAACAACGAGGAGTGTTCTAGAGATTGCTATGAAATACTAGTTGCCCCCTATTCAAGTCCACGGTATAATGAAACAAAGTTTGAAACTTATAAGTTTGATAATTATCGAGAGCAAGAAACATCGGAAGATGATGATGATGATCGTTCTGGTATATTTGATTAGTGGAAGTGATATTTATACTAATGTTATGAAAGAAATAAGAATTCTTTGTTTGTAAATGTGTCTCGGCTTCGAAACTATGAAGTACATGGATTTTAAAAATTCTTTTACGTTCGTTTAATTCGTTATTGTCAAAGGCTGTTTAACATGTCTATGTTCTTGGTTATGTCAATGTGGAACCCCAAAGCATGGCTAATTAATTTAAGCAATGTTATTCCATTGTTAACATTAAATGGCATATATTGTCGGTCTAAAAAAGAGCAAGGCTCTCTTATAGTTTTAGACAGAGTTCGATTACTTATGTAAAATATGTATATGAACAACATAAAAAAAAGATTAGATTTTTTGCCCTGTGATAGTAATTCTTTTTAAAATTTAAGTATAAATGAATATGTCATAAAATACATAGTATCACAATAATTTTGTAAATAATTTCAGCGCAATATACCTATTAACGGATTTTCAAATTACAAATTGCACATAATACATTTGCGAATTTCAAACTATATATTATATAAATAAAGTGTATGTCAACATCTGGAGCTAGTCAAGTGGAAGTATAAATTTATTCTTGTATAGCATATAGACTAGTCAGCGTTTTCTAATAACAGATCATTGTGCCGTGTGCGACACATCAATGTCAAATTAAAGACAAACATTTTTGTTAATTTTCTGTCAAATTAGACAAAAAATAATTTGTTATTTAACTGTGTCACTGCACCGTGCACGCGTGATTGCACGCTTCATGCGAAAGCACTACATAGGTATAGTAATCGTCAATTTCCTTTGGCGGTGAACGAAACCTGTTCGGTTCTTTTGGGAGCACTCGATATATAAATAAAGAAAGATGTATATACATATTTGAAACATTCAACGTTATACTGCTAATAGTAGTGCTATTATTGGAAAACGATAAGTGTCTATTTTTTCAAAACCACACAAAATTTAAGTTTGCTTCAAAAGCGAACAGATCTGTATTTATAGAGAATTATAACAATTAAGTCAGGAGTTTTTTTTTTAATAAAGAGTTTATAAACGTCTTGTTTTATTGATAGCGGGTCGAGTGTCGACTGTCGATCACTCGCCCTCTCGGTGACGACTCGCTGGCCGCTGCTCCGAAAGTCCTTCTCAATACAAATTAAACAAGCTCAAACACAAGGTATAGCTGCTGAAATCGTTGAGGAGTTCTGTATCACTATCTTGGCATCATTAGATCTACTCCAGACTACTTAAATTGTAGTATTTACATAAAATACTTATTGAAAAACTTATAAACACCCTAGTCGCCCATACAATTTTTGAAAATTTCCCTCGATTTCTTTGGTTTCCCATCATCAGACCCTGATATCCTTAAAAGACGTGGTGCCACCAATTCAGAAGTATCACCTTTAAAACAAAAAAGAATCATCGGTCCACAGATGGCGAAGTTATGACCGAACAAGCATAAAAAGCATATACCTATCTCTCCTTTTTTACCACGCTTTATATTAGCTTGGGTTGTATCTATGTAATGGAATCTTTGAGCATAAATTTGACCGATTTCCAGAAGTTCGATTAATTTGAAACTTTGCACACGTATTAAGGGCCGATGACAATGCAATAATTTAATAACAGTTTCCCAATATCAAATTTTCTACTTTTTAGTTCGATTAGCTATAAAAGCGTGGTTTTTTAGTTTTTTTAAACTATAATTTATTTAAAGTCTGTTAAAAAGATAGATTTGATCATTTGACTACCTTTAGTACAATGATATTACAATCATTGCAATCATTTGTTACAAGCATTGATTGTGGGGAGATAGGATATTGACAACGACCGTAATTCGTTAATCGTTCGTTTTCACTTTGATAATGTAGATAATATGATCGGGCTCATCCAATATAAAAATAGAACTGTGCAACACGATGAATAGTTACGTATAATTATAAACCATTATAATTCATTATTCAATTGAGCTGTTGATTGGCATTTGGCAATGGGTGACATAGTTGGTAAATCCCGTTATCAGAATTAATCGAGATTCGAGGTTACAAGTTAAACAAATGTTCAATCATTATTAATAATAAATAGTGTTTCAGAGTTTACTACCCAGCCGAGGAATCAATTAATTTTTTATAGGACGTCGTGCGACTCCATAACGTTGTCAATTAAAGCATATTTTGGAAATGCAACTGTTGGATTAGCGAGAGAACCCGACTTAGATCACATTAGTTACTGGGTAAGATGTGATTTATATTTTTAATTGTATTTTCCTTATCTCTTCATTACATTGAATTACAAGTGACATTGAAAATCCCTTTATTTTCTTTTTTGTCATATCATTCCGTATAGGAGGTAATCAACAAATAAGACAAAGATAGTTGAAAATATAAATATACTTTAAAATAATTACCTCTTATCTTTCTCTAGGTTTTTTTTGGAAAAAATGAAACAAGTGGAATTTTAGAAAACAATCAAATAGTAGCAGAGGCAAACACCCCCAACATTGTTAATAACAATGGTTTCAAAAAGTTTTGGCTCACTTGGTATGGACACAAAATACAATTTGGTAAAGAGGGAGACACTGAGCCCATTCTATCTCATAAAATCAAGCCAACTCGATTCAAATACATAACATTTTCAGAAGTAGATGAACAGAATGCTGTTTGTTGGAAATTTTTATGTAAGTATCATTGTAGAATTTGTTGATAACCCTAATGCTGAGGGCTTAAGGCTTATATTTATGTTTATTAAACATTAATATGACTTTAAATTTGTAATTATTACAATAATCAATATGTAATACCGTTTATCTACATCCCTTTAAATTGAAAGCTTAGCTATATTTTCACCACCACTGTGAACTTCTATACAAAAGTGATGTAAAATAAACATATTTTAAGATTATTCATTAGGCAGGTTTTTTGAAGATCACACATTAAAGACTCTTAGCTCTTCTTAGACTCTAAGCCTGTACCTTCACTAACAATCAGACGAGGTACAAAAAGTCTTGCAAAGAAACAACAGAATCTGATAATCAAATTCTGACATTACCTACTACTTCATGCAATTTATTTATGTAGTAAAAATAAAAATTGTTTTCTAGTACCACCTATTATTGAGAGGCCAAAACTGAAGCCTATAGAAGGGGGTAAGCCCCATTGGGTGCGCTATGATGGAATTTTACCATACGGAGCAATGATTGGTGGCTTTGAAAATGAATTCCTATTTATAATGAGGGCCGCTCATGAAGGCTCCTTAACACCTGGAAAGTTTGTTCCTTCAACTCAATGTGGTTTTGTGTCTTGGGGTGGTCACATGCATTTAAAGACTAAATTTGAGGTGAATTTTTAAGAAATGGTTGGTTTAGACATAGTTATAATTTAGATGTAAATAAATATAACTCTTTTTTCGCTTACATTTCTTGCATTTTTATATGAATATAACTATATAATTTATGATAACTGATGAGTGCTGTAGTATATTTGTAAAACAGATTATTTATAGATAAAATAATACATACTATATCAGTAATTTATCACCCACTTATTTCTCAGAGTAAAGCTTTTCCTGTATGACACATTGTTTGTAAGAGATAATAATTACTGTTATATCTATTTTGTCACATTATTTTATTTCTCCTTCAATCATTTAAAATCACTATAGAATTAATATACATTTACAGATTCTTTGCGCAATTGATTGTGTGTGGGTGAAAACGAAAGATGATATAGTGCCTTCCGGAGCTATAAAAGGAGGCTATACCGAACATCCCGGCGCAGAAACAATGTACGTTGGTAGAGCGGAACATGAAGGACATTTAATACCAGGGAAAATAGCTCCATCATGTCACCTCTGTCTCTTTCCATATAACAACCGAGAACGCTCTGCAGATTTCTATGAAATACTAGTTGCTCCCTATTCTACTCCTCGATATAGTGAGACTACTTATCAGTTGGATACTCCAGAGCAAGATTCTAGTTCTTCGGATGAAGATTATAATATATTTTTTGCTTAGTTAAAGTGATATTTAAACTAATGCAATAGAATAAAAATATTTCTTTATTTGTACAATGACTCTGGCTTAGAAACGACTACAAAGATTTTACCTAATTAAAAAGGCTGTTTAACATATCTAAGTACTCTGTTACATGAATGTGAAAACCGAACGGCAAATTATTTAATTAGTTTTATTCTATTGTTAATATTAAAAGGTATATACATATTGTAAATTGAAAAAACGACTGAGCCAAGCTCCCTTATTGTTTAATATAGGGTTTTAAATAAATATTATAAAATTGTTGCCGTGATTAATTGTAAATTTATATATTAACAGTTTCACTAATGATAATCTATACATATAATAAAAACGTAACGAGTCGCTGTCTGTACATGCAAGATATATGAGAAAAAATATTAAAGGAGACCTTTATTATCGCAATAGAACCCAAAACAATGATTTTTGGAATTGTTGTCTGCTTGTCTGTTTGTTTGTGCACGGTAATCTCAGAAACGGCTTATCCTATTTAGATGGGGTTTTCAATTATTTATTGTGGTAAGCTTCCCTTAACATTTAGTGTTTAATTCATCTCAATCGGTTGATAAATAAAAAAGTTATGGCAATTTAAAGTGCCCACACTTTTTACAAAAAAAGGGGAAAAAAATTATCTTTTAAAATATACAAAATTTACAATTCTGTAACTTAACATAAGTATATATTAAATACATCATTGTAAGTCATATTATAATAGTGTAGAAGAAGCCTTGCAAGCAGCCATCGTACTCCCAAGATGTGCCATCAATTTATGAAATCATTGACCTTATAGTAAGCTTTGGCACAAAAACGTTCTTTTATTACTTTTTTAAATTTATTAATAGAAAGGTTTTGAACGCTCTCTGGGATTTTATTGTAAAGGCGTACACATTGACCTTTAAACGATTTACTAACTTTACTAAGTCTGATCACCGGCAAGTCTAGTTTGTGCTTATTTCTAGTGTTTCTACAGTGAACGTCTGAACGTCTGAACGTCTGAAAATATATAGATCCTCATTCAAGTAACAGGATGGTAA
The DNA here is from genome assembly GCA_026213755.1 of Eurema hecabe. Classification (NCBI taxonomy): domain Eukaryota; kingdom Metazoa; phylum Arthropoda; class Insecta; order Lepidoptera; family Pieridae; genus Terias; species Terias hecabe. Next base: position 8,730,637 of record JADANM010006098.1, read on the forward strand.
CAAGCTTAAATATGAAATAGTAGCCAGTAGGTAAGAAACATAATACTTATAAACTTACAAATTTGTAGCTTTAAAAGAAAGGATTTGTTACAATATAATTTGTAGAGAGTCGTTCGTAAATAATCCTAGACCATAGTTCCTACTTACCAAAAAGTTTTAATACCAACATGACAGAATAATACTGGCAATAAGCAGCTATAGTCGAAAAGGAAGAAGATTTTAAAAAAATATAATCATTCTTTAAAATGCAATCGCCGGCATACGTCGTTTTTTCAGTGGTTTCACATTAGCATCGTTTGTGCAAACTGAAAATAATTTACAAGGGCTGTTTCTAAAATTAACTTTTAAACATGGCTGATAGCGCGCCATCGACAGATTATGCTCCAAGCGAGATGCCACCTTCTGAAATGGGGGAAGGTAATATCAAGATTTTGTTTTCGTTTGGTATAAACGTCAATATCTTTGTATATGTACTTTATATAGGATCTGAATAAAATAAGTTTTGATATATAATAATTTCTTTGAAATTGTAAAGTGACTTGAAAATATGAAACTACAAGTACTAGTGATGTGCGTGTTATTTCTATAATTTATGTATTAGGCCAAGAAATTATATTAAAAGTAACCGAATACGGGCAAAAAGACTTATTATTATTATTAACCCTAGTTTATGCGTTTGGTCGTTATTTGTAGCTACGCCAGCGCCGACAGGAGCAGGCTTCCCGCCATACCCACCCTACGTGACAGAGCCAGCGCCTCCATCTGTAGTGGACACGATAATGGCGGGGCGCGATCTGCGCGTGCAGCACAAGTCTACTCCTCGACAGCCGGTCAGACCGCCCCCTAAGCCTGCAAAGCCTAGGTTCTAATTTCATATACTTTAACTGAACACAATCTACTGTAAGTGTATAGTAATCAATGTATTAATCTGATTTATCACTATATCGCTTTAAAGTTTTTATTTGAGGGAAAAGTGCGTCTTGTATATCTTCCAAATAAGCTACTCACTTACTAACTCGTCTGTTATCATGTGGGTATTACCTAGTTGATATAGTATTGATGACTAGCCTAGTTATACGTGACATTATGACGTTACTAAGTGACAAATCATCCCGCTTATAGCTATCTTTTCTACTTTTCCAATTATAGCCCTAAAGCACAATATGCGGCATAATGCTTAACGTTGAATGTTTCAACTACAACGAACTGTAACTAATTTATGTTCCAATTAGCTTAGTACAATTCGGCGAGACGCCCTATGCTCTGTAATTGGAAAACTAGATCAATCTCTTAGAATGGTTAACTCACTAAGGGGTCCAAAAGCGACCGATGTTAAGATGTCCCGCCGCGCCACGCGAGCGCACGCGCGCTGCCTCAAGCGGCACGGCGCGGTGCTCACCGACCGGCTCGAGAGGATGGCCAAGCCTCCCATACGAAGCATCATTTGCTTGTGGCGACAGTATGCTAACACGCTGCCGGCGGATACGGTAAGATGTGTTAAATTGTTATTTTTGTGGGGCCAATGATAGCTGTAAATTCGCAAGCAATACGGAGAACTTTTGAGGCATCACAATTCAAGATATACATAGATATGTAAGTGTGTATTTTTTTTAATAAAAAACAGAAAAAAAATAAAAATAAAAATCGTTTGATTAGAACATGATTAAGTCAATCACAAAAAGAAAATAGGACACGACGATCGCCTCAACTAGGTATACCCTGTGCTAGAGGCGATCGTCGCTTTGCACACCAGACCTTAACAAATTGAACTTTAAAATTATTAATTTACTTATAAATAAACTAAAATAGTAATTAAAAGAAAATTAAAACTAAATGGAGTAACAAAACAAAAAAAAAAAAATATTAAAAAAAAATGCTGGTGCGTGTATGTACGAATGAGTGGGCGAACGTGTGTGTTTGTGTGTGTAGTATGTATGTGTGGGTGTGTGTGCATGTGTGTATACTACGTGGAGTTCTATTTGTATCTTTAACAAGTCAGAGAAAACTTGATACAAGCGGATTATTAAAAGATTAAATAATAATATACATTTTAGATTGCGAGATTACGCACGATGCTCGACGCTGACCAACCGTTTAAGCCGGAGCAAGCCTACGAATATTTCATCAATCTGCGAAAGACGAAGAAGAAAGTAACAAAGTATGACGTTTGTTTTAATATTTACGTTGCAGAAATTGTCTTTGAGCGATTATTATAACCATTTACTTAGTTGCGATATTCTCTAAGTGCCTAATGTAGAAAATGATTTCAAAATTTTTATGGTGTCAGTATTTCATATTTACTCTTTCATCTTTATTTCACTATTAAGAAAATCACCGTTGCTGGTTTAAACTTATTACATCAAATAACTTTTTAAAAGATCTGCATCTGAAACAAGTTATTTGCAATACGCTATGACGATGGTGGGACTTACGGCCAAATACTCATACGCAAATTAAATTTAAACACGTCTTAAGACTCGTAATTTTGACAGAATTGTATGGCGAACTGTCAAATCGGACCGGTTTAAGTTGTACTTAAATTTAAGTTGCGTTTCAGTATTCCGGCTTTAGTCTTTTATCTATATACAGTGTGTCTCATCCGAAAATCTAATGGTCCATATTACGGTA
>JADANM010006098.1:8746276-8775232 GCA_026213755.1 Eurema hecabe
ATATACAGTGTGTCTCATCCGAAAATCTAATGGTCCATATTACGGTAAAAGGTCCATATTCTTGTCCATATTTTTGTTTTGAATAAATTACATAATTAATTTATTCAATCAAAGAAATAAAATAAGTCAAATTACAAAAAAAATTACATGGCAACAACGTCTCGCGTTCACGTGGTTGCTAGCTATAGGGTCTACGAAACTTACATGAGTTGCCAGCATTTGTAAATTTCCCTGAATTGTGTAAATTTTTGTGGGAATTTTCTCTAGAAACATTATCTTTAAAACTTTATTGGATTGTTATTTTTAAGTATAGATTTTTTTTATTCGACAAGGTTTTTTTTTAATGTTTTGTACCACACTGTACATAGCATCACTGCGGGAAACCGGTCCAAACCAAGGAGACGGTCCCTGAGAGTACGCCTACTCCCCGCCTTGATCCCTCTTTACACAAGTCAAGATCTCAATGTAAGTGTAAGGTGTGGTTGTGTCAGGATGAAGGTGCACCAGATAAAGAAGGACATCTACGCGCTGTGCGGCGACAAGCGGCTGGTGTGGGCGCGCAACGCGACGGTGGCGTTCGCGCGCGGCATCCAGCAGCGCCTCGCCAAGCCCGGCTCCTACGCGCTCGCTGACGGGTGACAACTGATCTTTATTTATTACTAGCTGTTGCTCCCGACTTTGTTTCCATTGAGTACTGTTACGTATGTGGCTAATTGTATCTTTAGTTTCATTTTATTGTTTAAAGAATGTGGTTACAATACATTGCGTACATCAAAAGGTGGGCAATCCACTCCAGAGCTGTCATACTCCGCGAGTGTTCATAGGCGGCGATGACTTTCCATCAGGTGGTTCGCCTGCTCGTATCCCGACGTAACTCTGTCCATCTGTTACACTTTCACGCCAAAGCTACTGATCCGATTGTAAAGAAATTTGGTACACAGATGCTTTAGAGCCTGAGAAAAGACAATCTTTCATTTTAACTGGAAAAGAGGGTTAAAAGGGGGGTCAAAGATTATATGAAAGTCAACACGTACGAAATCGCGGGCAACAGCTAGTGCTATTTAAAAAAAATAAACACGGAGCACGTTGCAGCATGTTGCGTCTGTCCAACATAATCCTGGAGGACATCTGCTCGTACGCGCACGCGCGCGCGCCCTCGCGCCGCTGCCAGCACCCCAAGGCCAAGTTCATGATGGAGATGGCCGACAAGGTGCCCACACTACCACATACTCCTAGTTTTCCAAATTATAATAGTCATCAAAAGTCCAAAAGTATCTTTATTCAACTAGGCTACATTTAGTTCAGTTTCTACAGAGAAGAACAAGCAAGAAACTCTAATCCCACGAAAAACATTAAATGTAAAAAAATGCCAAGTCTCTCGATGCAGTCTTTCCATCGTAAAATGTTTTGAGATCTCATAGAAGCCAAGTCCTATTCAAATTATTTTGTAGTTATAAATCAATATTTAGTAATTGTACCAATCGTTTTCTTTATATTATAATTATAGTGACTTGGCAATGAGCTCAATTTAAAAGCTGCTCTCTGCCTGGAATTATGTGCAAACGTAACTGACGAGACCTGTGATCAGATTATTTTAGGCAGCAGATAGCACTACAACACGTGATGCGGCATGAAGCTTAACATTGAATGTTTCAGCTACAGCAACGCTTCGCACAATCGAGCACTCGAAAGTTCAAATACAAAGTTCAGACAAAAAATGTATATAGCGATACTTAATCGCAGTACAACCATCTCTTCAACGAATTTTTAAACGAAGAATTGGCCAAATTTATCCAGGCTATGTGACAACATGTGACAACATGCACTTACCAACACATTCTCGTTTCATTTTTATTTTATAGGGGAATAATTTTTGACGAAACAATTACCTACATATTTACATTATAATTTTAGATAAAGAAAGTCTTTGAGTTTATTGTCTGTAGGTCATTAATAGAACAACATAGAGGGAATTCTACTTACAGTTATTTTATATCAACAGATTGCAGTGTGGATAGATGAAATACTATGCGAGTCTGACGACAGGATGCTAATGATGGACTTCGATGAAGACGAAGGTAAATAAAGTATATCAAATGATAAAATTATATTATATTATCGTAGCAATTGGCAGCAATTTCAACAAGGCTCTCCAGATGATGAGGTAAGTCCGTTTGAAATTGTGTCAATTGCTCTGAGAAATGTCTTAATTATTTAAAAAAATTTAATTACTTGGATTAAAATATGTATTAAAAATAAAGGAGTACAGGCTACGGAGCAATTGTAGCAATTTCCATTTTTCAGTCAATCTTTGGTATATTGTAAATAAATGTACCAAGATTTGGGATAAAATACTTTAAAGGATAAAATACTTTACACTCTAATTTCTTATTATTAACAAAAAAGAAAGAAAGAAATATTTATTTAAATTTATATTTTGCTATTGTATGCGTAGCGTTAGCCTATTATTATTAAAAGAATTTTAGTGCGTCACTGTCAATAGCAACGTTATCAACCATTTGGTTTAAAAAGGGTCGTCAGTAAAACTAATACAACGTATAATCTTTACATCTTCTCTTTAACAAGTATTGCCGGATTCATTTAAAACACAAAACAGATAACTTTCACCAACACTATTAAAGTATTTTATCCCGAATCTGGAGCAATTCACGTCAAAACTCGCGACAAGACACTGAAAGGTATGTTTCTATTGAAGAAGTGGAAAGGACGGACGCGGAAGGTCCCATCTCTGAAGTGCCGTCCGAGTCCACTCTGACCACTGCCGGCAGCAAGACTACCACTCCCACCGCCTCCACTGACGTCACCCCCAAGAGCTCCAAGTCTAGCGTGCAGAAGGAATAAGGTAATCTTCTTTGAACACAGCTGTGGTAGCAATGTGGTACTTTTCAAGGTACTGATCTTTGAACACCTTTCTTCTAATAATATTTGGGCTTTGTTACTTTTCAAGGTAATCTTCTCCTTCTTGTCGTGACGTCTCCTTTTGGTTAGCGAATGTTTTGGTTATTTATACCATGAAAACAGGCTGTTTTAAGAATGATTTGGTCCTTCTCTAGGTAATCTTTTTCTTATTATGCTGTCTCCTTTTGGAGGTTAGCGATTAGCGATATGGTTTATATACCTTGAAAATAGGCTGTTCTAATACTGGCTTGGTATATTTTCCACTGAGGGTTTTTGAGCCAAGATACCCTTCTGCGGTCAGGCCAGGCCAAGCGCCAATCAAATCTTCATCATCAAACGTGTAACGAAACGCTTTCTTTACTCTGACCTAAAGGGTCATTATCCTCCTCATAATATTTTCTATTAACCTCCTACGATACAGCCTTTTGCAAATTATTGTGATATTTATTAGCATTCAATATTGATTGATTGACGAAATTTGATACTGATTTTGAAAACATTGCTCCAGATGTGTTAGGAGCGGACGAGGCGGGCGACGCCGGGTTCGCTGATGACTTTCTTAACATGATGGGAGATGTAAGTTTAACTCTTCATATGCACTGTTTTAACGCAATAACGATCACGACAGAGATCAGAAAAAGATATTATTTAGTATTTATTGCCCATTTTAAGTCATATTATACTATAGCGTGCAATTTTAAAAACAGGTTGAGCCACCCCGTTCCCAAAATGAAAATAAAAATTGTTTAGAAACAGTCTCTGTCGATCCGGAAACAGAAAAACCACTTCCCACAGCGCCTACTTGAGAAATGTTATAATTATAAAAGTCTGAATCGATTAATTTCCTTTATGTATAGAAGAGAAGCATTTTAAAGAAGAATAACGTAACAAACAATAAAATTAAAAATAAAAATTGTAAAAGTTTAGAAATCTGTTGCGTTTTTATTCTCCGTTCCTTTCTACGTTTGTCACAAATGAACACTTAAGGTAATTGCCTATTTTTTCTGAAATGTTCAAAATTTTAATATAAATTCAGAAGCATCTTTCATTTTCTTTGCTAGTAGGTATTTTGAGTGTTCATTTGTAGCGTGGGCGGAAAATGAAAGATGGTTCTCGAGATGATAAATTGTTTAAAAAAATATGACAATACAATTTTTCTTTTGCAGGGAGGCGGTCTTCTCAAAGGACGTGTGTATATTATTATGTTGATAACGTATGGTAATATGAAATATCCTTATGCCATGGGAAAAAATAAAATGTTTTTTCTCTTTCAGCTTTTCCCGCGTATCTCAACTTTACTGGTATGTCATCATCATAAACAATTTCTTTTTTCTTATTTTTTTTTTTGTTTTTTTTTTTTGATTCTTGACTTTTTGAAATAATTTATAGGAGAGATGCTCGAGGCGTTTAATATATTGACTGAAGCGATGTACAACAAGGGTGATGCTGAACTTCTAACTCATGGAAAGTTTAGTATGACGTACACGGAAGGAGCAGATGAGTACGGTTCTTAAAAATATATTTGTATATCAAAATAATTAAATATTATAAAATAATTATTACCAACGGTTCATGTAAAATTGTTTATTTTGAAACAAAATTGAGTGATTTTACTAAATATGCCTAGTAGTAGTTTTGAAAAATTAAAAAAAAAATTTGATTAAGCGTTTTGGTAGTATTCTAGTTATCAAGTTCTTTAACTTTTATGATACTGTTTGATTATCACAAGAAGTTAAATAACTTATAATAAATCTATAAAAACAATATATTTCTTATCATTAAATCCTTCTTTACAATGTCCGGAATAGCTTCAGCAAAGTTCCGGGTTGCGCTGCACTGGTTATGGGCTGGCGTTTCTCTTAACATCAGGAGTACGTCCAGCTCGTCTCCCTACTTCATCGCATAAAAAAAAATGTTGTGTGAAGCACAGATAATTGTCACAGGTTGAAGCGGGCAGAGGATTTTAACGCTACGGAATACAACACGACTGTAGCCAACCAACTCAATAAGGACCTGTCTGAAACCGTAGCGTCCAGTACACCCAGTAATATCAAGCCGTTTATGAAAGGTAATAATCCTATAGGACTTAAAAAAATCTGATTTGTCATTTAGTGATTGCGGCCATCTTGGATATTTTATTTTTAATTTAAATTTTGGGAATCTTGGTTCAATAGTAGTCAAATTATTACACACTAGTCGACTGTCAAAAAAATATATTGACAGAATCCGGCCAAGTGCGAGTTGAACCAGCGCACGATGGGTTCCGGAATTTAATTTTTTGTTACATCTAACGTTTTTTATCCCTTAGCTATCGAGCCCCAAAAAAGCACATGTGGATCTTATTACACAACGTTTTTGGGTCGGGATTAATACAAGTAGGTACTTACTTTCACACTTTTTTGTTTCAGAAATGGTTGCTATATGTTCCAATTACTTGGCTCAACATGCCGAATACAACAGTAAGTAAATTAATGTTAAAATTGTACCCACAGTATATATACAGGTAATAATATGATAATAATGATAAAATGTTTCTCTCAGAGGACAAAGGCCCCGCTTTTCGACTTTTGGTCAAAACTATGAAGTCGAAATCGGGTCAGCAATTATACGTTAAAGGCAAAGCTAAGAGAACTATGGGCAAAGCAGCTACGGAGTAAGAAACTCAGCAATCCTAATTTGCTAGATTACATAGCTAGATACATATATCACCGGCCAAGTTCGATTTCAGGACAAGGTAGATTTACTTAGACTAAGGTAATTCATCCTATAGGTGATAGGATAAACCAGTTTAGACTAGTTTAAACTAGTATGTCCTGAGTCCGACAGGATAGACCAGTTTAAGCTAGGCGAAATCAGTTTTTTTTTTTTTTTTATAACAGTTTTGGTAACATATTGAATTGTTGATCCTAATATAAATACGCACACTTTAGTTTAAACTGGTCTATCTGGAGTACACTTGAATTTAATCCATTTTCATATTTCTAATGCTTTGTGGAAATGTGTAATAATGATTTCAATTGTATGATAAAATAAGGAAGCTAGTTGAGAAGCGCTATTTAGTAAAGGGACTGGGCTATAGCTGTAAAAACACAGCTAATTACCGAGAATTTTTACCTAAAACGCAGATTAGAAGAAGCAAAAGGCTTAGAAAGTGACCACGATGATCCCAACTTGTCTCAAGAAATTCATTCTGCGCTCTCGAAACTAGTAGAGGGTCAAACGCCAGCTGATTTAAAAGAAGATATGAAAGGTCTATTGTTATGACAATGTATGTAAATAAATGTATGGTCTTTTAGTATACGACGTAAAAATTATTTTTCTTTCAGAAACTTTGGATATTTGTTCCAAGTATCTATCACAGTGCGCTATTGATGAAAGTAAGTATCTCACTCATCACTTAAATTAAATGACATTAAAACCGTAGGAGCAGTTTGCATGTTTTTAAAAACAGGTTTAAATCTGGTTAAAAGACCTCTCTTGGTAAAAAACCTCACTTGACCTCTCTTAGGTAAAAAACCTCTCTTGGTTAGAAATGCCTTTTTAATTTATTAGTTTGATGCCTTTTTTAAATGTTGTATAAATTTATAAATTTCCTAGGAAGTTTATAAATTTGCTGTTCTTGTTATTTACCAGTGACATATATACCTTGATCCTGTAGAAAGAATAACGCCAATATAATTTATAGTTGAACGTGGTCCAGCCTTCGATTGTCTCATAAAAGCTTTAGAATTGAACGGAGCGGAGCCATTTACTCCACAGTTTTCTTGCGTGCCTACGAGATTCGCTGCTGCCTATACGTTAGTTATCCCCATTGTACAGTACTGTGCATAACTTTTGCGCCCTTTATCATACCCCCAACCCAACACAATTGAAGTTTTCAATTTTCTAAGAGATTAATTAAGATTAGATTGACCCTGATGGAGATCAATAATATGTCCCTCGAAGAAACCATTCGCCGTACATGCGCCATACGCCGCTTAAAGAACAATTAAGCAATAAAACATACGTAAATCATACAATTATAATTACGACCGAATTCAATAAAAAAATTAAATGCAAATTTAGGGATTTGTTTTTCGCTTGGTTGGTTCCGTGTCTGAATTGTACAACACGAGCACATGAGATACACAGCTTTTCAATAAAAAATCGTCCAAATCAGTTCTTTTAGTTAAAATTCTAGAGTAACAAACAAAGTTGTAACATTTGTATTGACGCATTAGCAATAGTTCCAACTTTTCTTCGCTCTCAGGCTGAAGTCAGCACCAGGACTGACAAGCATTACTCCAGATCCTGAAACGGCCCCATTATTTGGCCCAGAATTACATAAAGCTGCCGATGCGTATACTCCGAAATCACTGAAAAAGGATTTGGGAGGTAATGTATTCTAAATGATCCAATTTCTGCTAGCGTTCATGGCCGGCGATGACCACTTTCCAGGTAGAAAATGTAGTCGCTTTCCTTTCTGCAATAAAAAATTAGATATAGGTCCGCTTGAACATAATATTTTATGAATTAATATAATAATAGTATTGTAGTAATGGGGATGTTAAACTAGATTGATCTTGTATGTCCGAATTTGAAGTAACAAGTGTGCATTATTTTTTAGCGGATTGAGTCAGAATGGTCCAAGATGCACAAGTATATACGTGCTGGTTTGAATTTTTTTTATGTTTCCTTTTCGTGAATCAAGTATAAACAAAACATACACAACAAAGTATAAACCGTTAATTTTAAAGAAAAACTATAAGAGACATTTTTTGTAGACAATTTTATGAGGAACAATTTTTATAATGACCTCTATTGACGTCCGAGCAATAGGTCGCGAAATATTTGCAAAAAACTGATTTTCGTGACCTTTTGACCTCTGTAATTTTTTTAGCCGACACGATATCGATGTCGATTTTTCACAACTTCATAATAACGCCGTAATAAAGGTGTAAACAAAAATTCAGCTCACTAGGAATTTTTCCCCAGATTGGGGTATAAAATGCCTAAAATGACTTGACTATTGTATTAAGAACGAAAGTGATTAACATTTAAAAATTTTCAGAGGTGATAGAGCGATGCGCTAATTACTTATCTGCGTTTGTCAGAGACAGAGGTTTGTATATAGATTATACTGAACTTAATTTCTTCATGTAGCTTGTATCAAATAATACTTATTTAATAATGTGCCCAGACAAAGCGTTGCAAGCCTTACTACAAATGATGAAGGCCAATCCGAAGAACGTTGTGGCTCAAAGAGAGAATTATACAATGACTTATGATATTGGCGCCAAAGAGTAAGAACATTGGTGATAATTTCGAATGTTTAACTGAAAAAAAGTACAGTTATATAAATTTCACATGAAAAAAGACTATTTCAGAATATTTATTGTCCATATAGATAAAATACTTTTGTAAATGTGTATAGTATTAGTCCTTATTATTATGTATGAAAAAATGAATTAGGTGAATAAACAGATCGCCTTCAAAGAGAAGTAGAACTAGCGTTTTCTAAGTCTTCCTCGTTTTGCCTTACCTAATTCTATTTATATGCTATATAACTGATTGTTTTTCAAAGCATTGAGACAGCGCCCCAAGTAATACCCTATATGCCCATCAAAGACATCGCTGACGAAGCTAAACAACACCTGGGTACAGACATGGAGCCTGTTACTCCTCCCGACTTGAAAATTGCTATAAAAGGTTCATTTGCCAATTTGTCTTCATACAAATAACATAGTTCAGTCACTATAGTAAGTTCACATCAGAATTCAAGATAGGTAGATTGACCCTAAAAGTTGTCTCAAAACCTACATATGGTATGTATGCAACTCGAATTTCGAGATTCTTACCTAAATTGATCTTCATTTCTGGACTATATCCATATCCATATGTCCATATCCATATATAATGAATATACAACATTTTCATAAAAAGAATTCTGACTATCTATCATTTCTTATTTTTCATGTCAATTTCATGTCCAATTTGTCTAAAGTTACTCCGGAGATTGGCAAAGGTCTTGGCAAGGACTTGGCTTTAACGCCTGAAGTTATAAAAATAACAAAATCATCAAAGACATACATTTACTGACTTTAATTTTCAGCTATGGTCCAAGATGCAGCGAGGGTTTTATCTCAAGCGATTGCATTACGAAGTGAGTTATTTAAATATTACATAAAATATTATTTTATTCTTTCCTTTATTGAATAATTGATACATTAAAATTATTCAAGGTGGAGTGGCTGGTGAAAGATATCCTTTGAATTTCTTGGCGGCTGTCAAAAAGTCTTTAGGGTCGAAACTCCTGTTTAAATATAAGGCTTTTGGTCAGACGTATTCTGACGGTGCTGACGTGTACGTATACGTATTATATTACCTACTAGCTGTTGCCCGCGACTCCGACCGCGGGGATTTTCATACAAACTTTCATCCCCTATTTTATCCCCTTGAGGGTAGAATTGATCAAAATCCTTAACATCTACCTGCATGCCAAATTTCAGCCTGATCCGTCCAGTGGTTTGGGCTGTGCGTTGATAGATCACTATGTCAGTCATTCACCTTTGAATTATATATATTTAGTATATATATTTTTACAGTGTCAGCAGTGGCGGTTTGCCCCCTACAATTCGATCTCTGACATGTATAACAAGCAGTACCACACAACAGATATCACAGTTAAAACTATTATGTAGAGAACAGACATTCGATCGAAGACATGTTACCTTATGTGCAGCAATTTATTAGTCTAGTTAGGAATAGCCAGCGCTGGGCTTGGCGAATTTATAATATATTCTAATAGCCAATCATTGAAATACTATTTTTTAAAATAACATTTAATATCCTAAAAAGTGAATTTTTCGATAATCGTAAATCTACTCATATATTATTCATAAATCGGAACAGTTTCGCTAGGTCAGCTATTTAGTATTGAAATAAAACAGCGGATTACAAACTTTTTAGTCTGAGGCATGCCGGACCTTTAGAAGAAGATCCGAAGAGTGAAAACCTTTATCACGAAATTGCAGCAGAAGTGCGCAGAGGCGTGCCCGCCAGGCTGTCTCCCACTGCGACCGGGGAAATATATGGTAATTATTAATTATTTGCTTCTCTTTAATTCCTTTTCCTTTAAATATATCATTTTTCAACTAGGCTATATAATTATTATATAGTTTAGACTTTTGAACCGTCGAAATTTACCACCAGTTCGAAAGGTAGTTTCTACAGAGAAGAACCGGCAAGCGAACTATGATAATTGCTCTTTTAGATACATTGGTATATTAGTAGGTAATTAATCCATATAACAAAAACAACCATAGCAATATTCATAAATTCATTAATTAAAAGAGATAATAATCATTAATCAAGTAATAAATAGGAATTTTGTACATTTTTAATTTCAGATACAATGGACGCTGCTTGTAAGCACTTGGCAAAATATGGATATGAAAAAGGTACTTACTTATCCATATTCAACCTTAGAATCTTTAAGAAATCTTTAAGAAATTTCTTGATGATTTTTAACTTAAATTACAGTTTAATAATTCTCGTGATAAATAAAATTAATTTATATTGCTAATTTATTTTTAATTTAATATAATATTTGGTTCGTTCAAATTTTTCTGATATGTCTTATGGTCTGATTTCAATTTTTTTCATTGATTAGTAATTAGTGTCTGATTTGTTGCAAAATTATAGGGGAAGCTCTTCAATATCTGGTCGATTTGATGAAGGAACAGGGAAACGCTCCATTAGGGGTCATGCAGGGATACGAACAGACGTACAATGATGCTGCTCGGAGGTAATCATAGACTAAATTGCACTAAACTGCTGTATTGTGTGTGTATTGCCAGTATCAATATAAATAAAACAATTGAAATAAATATGAAAATAATATATACTAATATTATAAAGAAGTAAAGTTTATGTGTTTGTTAAATTGTAAGGGGTTTTCTCGGGATGTACTGAACCGATTTTAAAAATTCTTTTATCAATAGAAAACCGCATTTAGGCTGAGTGTCATAGGCTATATAAAAAAGGATTGTTAACATTAGGCCCAACGAAGCTAATACTCTAGAAAATGTATTTGAACACAGCGCCATCTAGTCCCGCGTTCTACCAGAGATTTTTATGGCAAATATATAACGGATAACGAAATCTTTCATTTTTTTCTAACATGATTAATTCTTAGCATAAGAGTTTGCGGAAAGGAATCATTTAACGCATCTTTGTTTAAATTATAACAGATTTTTTCTTATTTCAGAATCGAACTGAGTAAAAGCTTAGCATTCGACAGAGTCGACAAGGGAGTTTACGAAATGCTAAAGGAGAAATTTACTGCGTTATTTGACGCTAAACCCAACAAGGAATTTGCCAAAGTAATGCCAGGTAAGAAAACATTATTAACTGTCTCTATGAAGAAAGAGGGATGTAACCCTCCTCCTACTAGAGATAGGGAAAATTGACTAGTTGAATTTAAATCCCTATTAATGGATCGATCTCGAGCTATATATTATGCTTATCTATACAGTGGGCAAAAAAAATTTGAAAGGTGCATTCAGACAATGATTCTCAATATATGTATATAACCATTAAAAACGACACTGCTATAACTAATGCGTGCTAATGTATGCTCTGTCTATCTCTCACTCTCTCCCTCTCTCTCTCTCTTTTTCCTATAGTTAGAAATATAATAAAATAAAAATGTATAATTTTCTACAGGTTTGATAGATGAAGTATCCAAGTTTCTTGCGTCACCGCTTCCTGAAAGTAAGTCCATTTCAATATTCTATTTAAAGTATATTGTTAGGGTTTTCTAAAAAAGTATTTTCAACGGGATTACCACTTTAGGTGATATTGAGAAACGACGGGTTCTGGCGGACTTGATGGCTCGGAAAGGCGATGAGATTTTGGGCGAGGAGGGAATCTACAAGATGACGTACACTGAGGGCGGAGAAGAGTAAGACTTAAAGCAATCATATTCTTCTGCTTTTTCCCTTAATGCTTTTGTTTCCCTTAGGTTTAATTTTGCTTGTAATAAAGACGACGAAGTAGGCTTTGATTCCCGTTTTTATTCCTGTGGATTAGTTAATTTTTGCATAATTTAAATTCACTTTAATAAATAGAGTAATTTAATATGCCCTAAATCACTGAACTCGTAGAGATTTGTGTCTGCTGTTAAACCATTGTTGTCTTGTATTAATGATCGACTATCGCCTTCAGGGTTTTGGTTTTTATTGCATTGTAAATTTTCACATTTGTAACCAAAATCAAAACGAATGCTATAAATGTTATTTCAGATTAGTCAATCAATTTTTTTTCAGTAAAGGCCAATGAATTTTAAGAGATGTGCTTTTAATTAATAAAATTTAACTATTTAAGGATACTAGTAGCACCAGTGGGAGTGACCACTGCGCGCGATGAAAAGTTTAAAAACGAATTACAGGACAAAATTAAAAGTGTCATACCTGAGAAGAAGTTAGAGGATCTGCTTAAAGGTTAATCTGAATATATAACTAACGACCTGGCTTTGAACCCATTTTCACATATTATTTAAGTAGTTATGTACTGTCTGTTTTAGGAGCCACTGAAAATCAGCGTTGGTGCTGTTCGCAGCACTGCGCTGTTCCAACACATGCTGAGTGGCTTTCCTCTTCCAGAGCAATACTGTTCTTTCCCCTTTCCTGTTTTTTTTTATTTGTTTACTTCACGTGTTTATTGTTATACTTTTTCTAATGTGCTCTGGAATGAATGTTTCTTTTTCTATCTTTCTTTCTTATTATAGACCTCATGTTATCCTCATCCTAAGAGACCTCATCGAAATTCCTCGCGTAGTTATAAAGATCCAAACATACGTTGTAACAGACTGAGCTTAGAGTTGGTACAGCTTTGTTTAATACTGTGACAAGTAATATTCTGCATCATTAAATTAATACACAAAAAATAAGATTCATAGAAGCATGTATCTATTTTTGGAATTTTATTTTAAATTCAAAGCTTAAATAATAAATAAGCATTGAACATTTTCAGAGCCTACTAAGGAGGGAGCTGCTCATTTGTCAGATACTATAAAGGGACGAGGTGCGAAAACAAAAATTTTCTATAGTTGTAAAATGTTTATTGAAATTTTATTTAACGCAATGGTTTTGTATTATCAAAGAGTTAAAAAACTATTAGTTTTTGATCACGCCCAATTTTTATATCTAAAGTTAAATGCTGTAATATGCCAATGACAAGGTAAATGTTAGCTTAAAAACAAACTAGATTTAAAACAATATTTAAGGATTCTATTCTCAAACGTGTCCCTTCCAAAAAATCACATCCAAAAAAAATAGCGAACCAAATATAGACGTCGAGAACGATTCAGAAGCTTTATTAAATAAAAATTTTGTAATGTTTTTTTTATATTTCATCATAATATACATTATACTAGCTTATATAATTTATTTTTAGCGGAGGCTATGCAGGCAATCCACGATGGCTTGAAGCAAGCTAAAGGAAAAGAGTTCTTGACATTGGGGAAGTTCTCCAAGACTCACGAGCAGACTGCCGATATGTTAGTGTTACATTTTAGTTGGGGATAGAACTAGATCAATTTGAATGAAACTTGTTACGCTGACAAATTTGACGAGTAAATTTTCTCAAAAACGACGATTAATAATTTTAACATAAAAATCGTTTTTATTTCAACCATTGAAAAACTTGACTTACACATATTTGCCAATTTGAAGCTTTAAATACGCCCTCCTGTAAAGTTTTAGTTCAGTTTGAGATACGGACGAGGTATCGTTATGATAATTTAAAGCAAAAAGGGTTCAATAATTGAAAGTATGGTAAAAACAGAGAAGGCTAAAGAAAAATGGCTTAGTAAATAAAGAACCTGCGAACAAAGACGTGATATTTACGTCTACCACAGGCTAACAGACGCTAGTCACTTCGGCGGTCAGCGGCCGTCGCCCGTCGTCGTGGACAAGGTGACGCCCAAGATCGATGGGCTCAACACGCAGTACAGCGATTCCGCCAAGAAGTATTCCCAAGGTACGGATTTAATTCATTCAATTGAATTTATATCAGACTACCCACATTTTTGCATGTAGGTACTGAACACATAAACTTGCCTATTGAATCAATCCGATAAAAAAATCGTAAGATAATCGGTTAGGTAAGTATAGTACGCGTCACGAATCTTTAGCGCTGAACGAAACCTGCGCAGAAGTCAAAAAAAGGTATCGAGGTAGCAGTACGGCGCGCGGGGCGCGTGATCGTCGGATGCGCGAGCGTTGATTGGTTGTCCCAGTCGTGTTGTCTTTCTCGCACCAATACGTCAATCACGAGCGCGATTCTACCGATGCGCAGCTATTCTCGTCCAGCGCTAAACATAAATTACGCGTACTATAAGTAGTTTTAAAGATTTTAAAATCGTACGGACAGACGGACGAAATCGATTTTGTTTTATATTATGTACCTGTTGATAGGCAGTTTTGCATTAGACTAAAATGGTGAATCTTCTATTGTATTTTTGTAATATTTATTTTTATAGATACATCCGGTATAACCGTGAATTACATTGCTGGAGTCGCTACTAAAGAGTGTAAGTTGAAATTAAATGGAAAATTAGTGTTAATATGGTGATGTTTAAAAATATACAATAAACTACAAATACATTTTCATAGGTGGACTGGATCCAAAAGCTCTCTCTGAAATGGACGACACAGTCAGGTAAAATGAAGAAATATCTATGGTTTATACGATATCTTATTTTATAAACACGTATACATGCTTTGATGCGTTTGTAAAGGCAAATATAGTTTTGTACTGTTCTTAGATTCCATTGTTATCAAAGACAAAGTCAAACGTATCTTTATTCAACTAGGCTACATAGAGTAACACTTTCGAAACGTCATCGTATTAGTGAAATCGGTTCATCTATTCACGCGTGATGCCTTGGCAAAGGGAAAAAGGAATTCATTTTTGTCAGTCAGAATACGATTATAGCTTCATTGGTCTCTCAAATATGAGATATTTGTTCGTCCGCAGGGCGGGGGGAGGGGCAGGCAAGCCGGGCGGGGGGCCCGCGGTGGGGGCGACGGCGTCTAGCGCGACAGCGGGGGGCGCGGGGGCGCCGGGGGACGAGGACGCGGCGCGCCGGGCTGCCGAGGAGGACGAGCGGCTCAAGCGCGAGGCGGCTGAGGCGGCGCGCCTCAAGCGCCTGGAGGCGGCCCGGAGGCGACAGTTGGGTGAGTGCGCTGACATTCATTACTGCTATTTTCTATACTATACTTATATGAATAGTCCAAGAAAATAGTGCTTTGAATACGAATGTCAGGTAAAAGCTTGAATTTTTGACATAATGTAAACCTTGTAAGACAGATCCGTAATTGACTTGTGAAAGTCTTTTTTAAATCTATCTACGAGAACTTGTGATAAAAAAACAAAACTATTTTTTTTATTTTAGCAAGACAGTAAATACTAGAAAAAAATGCCTTTAATGAAAGTTGTAGAACATAAAATTTTACATCAAAATAAAATATGCCATTATTTGGATAAAATTAAAATTAACCGAGATATGGTGGCTAGATGGAGAGTATAACGTGTCAATTTATGATGTGTTAAAGTTATATAGCGGTCGGCCACCGGACTAAAACTGGTGACAGTAAATCGATTTAGCTCGTCACTTTTTTAGCTTCTGACAACAGCACCGTAGGATATAATTTGGGACATATTATAATGCATAAAATAACTAGTATTACAGGACGAAAAACCAACGAAATGTGTACTACAATCAAATAATTAAAAATCTTTTGTTACAGGTCTAGAAGGAGGAGGTTTGTTGATTGTTAATTTGATAGTAGATAACTTTTAAACTGCCTAAGTAGTTTCTTATTTTTGATGACATCTTAAACAACAGAGGATCCAGAAAGAGATCAAGCAATGCAGATACTTCATGCCCAATTGCGCGCGAAGGGTGGCGAAATGCTGTACAAGCAACCGCATACTGAATTGACACATCTCCAGGCCTCCGAATGGTACTGTAGATTCTAAGACCCTCATTAATTTATCTATCTGGTATTTAACACAGCTTAAACTAGTTGAGTAAGTCTATTTTTATCATATTTTTTTTTCTTTGTTTAAGCATAAGGTTGGAAAGTTGTCAAGGCCAATTTCATGTTTCAATTATAGGTTTAGATAAAGATTATAAAAGTTCGTTAGTTGGTCTCCAAATATTTATTAACTTAATATTCTAGAATTCTCTAGTCGTATTACTTTAAACATTGACTTCAAAGGCTTTGATGAAGAATGATTCAAAACAAATGTATTTCCCGAATAGCAGAATAACTATTCTAATACCTCAGACAACATGGCTCAACGAGAGTCACAGGCCATAGACAGTATATACAGCGATCTTGATCTTATAATTAATGGAAGTGATCCACACAAGGCTATCAATGAAGCCGCCGATGAAAGTGGACAAGGCGGTGAAGGAGTCGGCGGACACGACGCGACTGCACAAGAAGTTCGAGCGGAAACTGAGCGCGCTCGTCAGCAAGAGCACTCCGCCCGAGATGTACGACGCGATGCAAGGTTACTTCGGCTGCCATACTATTAGGGATGATTTTATATATATTATGGCTAAAAGAGAGCTAGTCAAATATCATCGATAGATTCAAAACAAATTTCGTTAGTTAAATCGTTACAGGTCCAAAGAATTCTTGATTTACGTTAACGAAACGAAAGTTAGTTTGAAAATATTTTGGGTAATGCGCGCACTATCATATATCACGATTATAGAGATTTGAATAATAAGCAAGATTAAAGACTACAATGTCTCAGATAGACTATTTCCAAATATATATTGTATGTGGACGTATTTGCTATTGCTACGCTACGTATATCTTACGTATTCCTTATTTCAAATTAATTTTGAATTTGGTTTGACTTATTTGCAATTTTACAGATGTGGTTATCGAGTCATCGAGGATTTTGTCCGAATATTTCGTCACGAAAAGTATGTGTTTAACAATACAATTACTGCTTTTACATTGTTTTGAAATATAGACATTTATGTTGACATGAGATAATAATTTTAAGGCTTCAGAGCGCTGGTGCGGGAAGCACTCATATCGGAAATGCAAAAACGCGGAAACGAAATATTAATAGAAGTGGACGGCGCTGCTGAAACATTTTTCTTTGCTGCTCAAAGGTTAGTCCATAAAGTATCATGAAACATGTGTTTTAACCGAGAATTATTTGCAAGAATGGTCGGAATTTTCTTGGAGATTCTGCAACCTCGCCTGGTCTTCAAAGATTCAGTCTTGCTTTGGATTTCAGGGATATTAAAGATTGAACAAGATTCTTATTTTTAACCTGATTATTTTCCTAACTTATTTTTTTATAGACTAAAAAAGGCCACGTCCCTTGAAATAAGTGAACCGTGTACACAAGTAGCGTATTATTTGACGAAAAAGCTGGAAGAAATGATCCGTTGTCGCTCCATGGCGAGAAAACTCACGTCTGCTATGAAAGGTATGTTCTATCTTTATAAAGGTATTATAGTTTATTAAACCTTCATACATACTTACTGGCATTTCCTTTGCAGATCACATAAATGAGGCTGCCAATTATCTCTCCGCGCATGTTACAAAACCAGGTAATATAGAGTTATAGATAATATAGTCGCTTTTAATTTTTGACCAGTAGCATCTAATAGTTTTATTTTGATACCAGATGAACAGATAGAAGCCTATGTGGCCCTATTAAATGAAATGGAAGCGGCAGGCGATACTCTTCTTATTGAAGGAAAAATACCTAAGTCTTACAAGGATTCCGCGGCATAGTTAGTTTTTACAAAGTCTGTCTGAGATATGCTAATACCTACACAAACTTCTTTTGAACTTAGAAATTAGTTTGCTTGTCTATACTTTTATTATTAAGAAGTAAAGAACAGCTTGATGTTTCGAAGTGGTGACACTGTAGTTGCTTTTATGTACTGTTATAAAGGGATCTAGTTTAAACAGATAAAAATTTAAAAGACATTACCGCAAGTAGAAAAAATCTTTCGCATCCGATTACGTTCTATCGCAAGCTTTATAAAAAAAATGTTCAGACTACGACTTTATTTTAGCTTGCGAGGGCTCACCTCGTTTACGGATCAGATAAATCGCCCCGATGCCACATTACAATCTGCTACAGAGGGGAAGTTGAAAGCTCTAATGGCCAACGTCACCGCTACCGGTTATAGCAAATCTGTTATGGATGGTAAGATTTTCTCTTTAAACAAAACGAAAACTTATATTTATATAAGAAGTACGTGTGAATGAATCCACCTTTCAGTCATAGACGAATTGCTACGAAATAACTAGACCATATTCTCATAAAATGATTTCGTGTTTTCCGTCGTCAGCTTACTGTTGATATAAGCAGCTAGGTTTTGAATTAAAAAATATGCTGCAAAATTCAGATTGTGTTTCTGTAAGGAAGATTGTAACTTTGCAATTGATACTATCTACAAATTAAAATTCCTGAAAGTATCATCTTGAATTTAAAACAAAAAACGACAAAGACAGTAAAGTAACAGAAATTCATGAAACTTATTGTTACAATTTAAACCATTTGCATTTGCAGGAGTTATAAGTGAATCTACAAAGCTACTCGTCTCTTACATAATGCTTTTGGGTGAGTAAATAAGAAAATATTACAGTAGCATCTCAATAATATATATTTCTACTACACCTAATTCAATTGTTAATTTTGCTAGGCGAAAAAACGGAAGCTTTGCAAGTGTTGATTGAACAAATGGATATGCGCAGTAGCAACGTGCTACTTAGACATGGAAAGATTAGAAAAACTTATTTAGAAGGGGCTGATTTGTAAGTACTGTGTACAAGACACATTGTTATCAAAAGTTTCAAAACACAAGTCAATCGAGTGGAAGTTTTCAGTATTTCATCATTTTAAATGTTTAATTTTAGATTACGTACTAAAAATGCTGACCAACTGAGCGTTCCAAGTGCTGACCCTGTGGTGGTTAGGAAAATACAAATAAAACTTAGAAACATTATGCACAGATGTACTCCAGAAAAATTCACCACTCTTATGGAAGGTTTGGGGATTATTACGGCCATGTTTAGTATTTAATTTATCGTATTATGTAATTGTCGTATAAATTTTACAGATGTCATTGAGGATGCCACAATGTACCTTGCCGTTCATTTCTTGGAGCCGCGTAAGTTGAAGATACTTAATAGTTTATTTTAAGTAAATTGTTTGTTCATATTGATAACTTGTATAATTCTATGATTTTCAGAGATAATACAAGTGTGCAAGTGTATGAAAAACGTGTTTGTGCAATGCGAACTGTGGTGTGATGAAATTCTGCGCCGCGTCGCACACCCCTGCTGCACTTGCTCGCGGCACATCTCCACACAAGCTCTCTCGGACCTGGCTCCCGGTCAGCAGATCCACGTCAGCCCCGGCTCGTCCAAAGCGCACTCCGCCGGTATCGACATTACCATCACCCCGTGTCCGAGGAAAATCAGCTCAATACTCGGCACCAAGAATAAGTCTGCCGTGTGCCCGGCCGCCAAGCCGACGGAGGAATGCGAGAGAGCCACCACTGCGTCGTATCTGTTCTACTCCCCTGCCATGACGCAAGCCGCGCCCACGCACTCCCCCGCCTCCGAATCCCTGTGGTCCCCGCTGCGGCTCTCCCCAACCGGTGGGACGCGATCGCCTCTGTCGTCCATGCGCTTCTTTAGAGATATGTACGGAGAGAGTAAGAACACATTCCTAAAGAGAAGCAGATCGCCGAGCCCCTTGCGGCAATCCGATGAATCGTCACCTTCATTCTACACCCCCCCGAGCGCAGACTCGCAAGAGAAGGACTCGGCGCCGTACTTCTGGCAATCCCCGACCACAATGTTTGCTGAAGTGCATTCACAAAATGCTCCCTCGGTTAGCATCAAACCCATGACCGTTTCGAGAGGAATTGAACAGGAACCAAAAGGATATAATTCAAGTAAGCTGCTAACAAATTTCAAGCACCTTTAAACTTTATGATGTTTCTGTCGATTGATAAAGTGTTTGCTAGGAGCTCCCATCGTAACGACGGATCAGATGGCAGACTGGCATGCTATGATGGTGAGTCTGATGTGGAACGTGCAGGCGTGGCGCGATTGGATACAGGAGAATATAGATCGAGCCCTCATGTACCAACAACAAGCTTCCTTACCGGCAGGTACTTGAATACCTTCAATTCTTACATAAATTGATGACAAATTGTATGAAAAAACATAAATTTTAAATTATTTCTTACTTTTTACGACGAACAGAAGAAAATTGGGTAGCCTTTCAGAGGAGAGTAGCAACCGAAGCGCTACAATGGAGGCAGTACAATAAGTTTAGCCGTTTGCTGACACTTCGATTGGCTTTGAGATACAGAGATAAGCAGGTAAGCAGGCTGTAATTATATCTGCCTGGGAGTGTTCACTGTAGTGATACGATCGCCTTTTCTATTGTTTTTCATTCTCTTGCTAGTAGTTAGTTTGTGATTTTCTTGTTTGATGTGCAATAAAGAGTTTTATAATTATTATTATTATTATTACATCTATACATTAAATAGTTTACTATTTATTGGATGTTGTAGGATTTGTTAGAGAATTTCGTCTTTGTTATTATAGAAATAAAGGCTTTTTATTTTATTTTATTATAGATAGTGTCTCCGACGCGAGGAACACCTAAAACCAGTATATACATGGAGTGCCAGCAAGAAATGCTAGATATTATAGACATGTTTAACAAGTGGACCCATTGGCTAACACTCGTGGTATGTTTAATGGTGTTTAAGTTTTATTAAGTTCTATCTATGGCCTGAATTATAGAGCGTAACTAGATAAGGTGTTATCTTTACGTATGTTAGTAATAGTTTGCTCAATTTTCATTTGCAGATTAAAGAGACGAATTCTTTGCAACAAGCTAACACAGACCCTCAATATGAAACGTATGTTATAATATAGCTTTGTTCAAAATCTCATATATTATTTTATTGTAAGAGTGTAATTTTAATTGCGAAACAGGCGTTGGAAGATTTTCAAAAAGAAGGTTCAAGAATGCGCAGACGATTGGAATAAATATAACACGCATTTGAAGGTTTGTTGGGAGCAAAAGAATAAGAAAATGATATCAGGTATGAAGTTTCAAAATAAGTTTATCTAATAATAATGTTTGAAACTAGATTTAAAAACTAACACACACACTTTCTAAAAGGCTGGCTCGCACCCTCGTTTGCTCCCTATATCTTTCTTCAGGTCATTCTCTCTTTATAGAGTGGCTTCCGAATTGGAAGCAGCCGGGGCCCGTGTGGGTGGTGAGCGCGTGCGGCGCCGTGCCCAGCGGGGCCGTGGCCGCCGGCCTCTACGAGGGGGAGATCATTTGGGTGGCCAGGACGCCGCACAGGTCAGTCTTGAGGACTTGCCTTTGGTGATGATTTAGCTTAGTCATTTTGCCACATGGGCTTGTTGCGACTTGTCATTTAGGGTAGGTGAGTTAAACATCTTATTAGACTTCTTGTGTCTTAATGTGAGGACAGCTTTGTGCGTTCAATTTCAATATAAAACATGTACTCAACGAATTCAAAGTATTTACTCATCCACAGATGCAATGTCCTCCCAGCGGCTTTGCACCCGTCTAAGCATTGCTGTATACTATATGCTGATGGCGCTGTCCACCATTACACAAAATATCAGGTATATAATTATATTACATAATTGCGTAGTTTACCAAGAAAACATAAAAAAATCATAAAATTGTAACAGTTTTGGTGTACCTAATAAACTTAACAGATTTAAATATTTTTGACCCTGAGAAAGCAAAGTTAATCATATCATCATTATTATTATATATAAATTAATATTTAAAATATATTGAAAGTTTTAGAGTTTCAGTTTGGTATTGAGAAAGTACAATAAAGTTTTTATGTAATCATTAAGTAGGATAATTATTATTGTAATTAGGTCATATATTGTATGTAAGGTGATGTGCAACGCGGAGGTGCGGTGGCTGGCGTGGCGCGCGGGCGAGGTGGGCGCGCGCGCCGTGCGCGTGGCGAGCGGCGTGCACGTGGGCCGCGTGCACTACCGCGGCTCGCACCTCGTGGGGCCCGTGCACGCGCCGCACTACCGCTGCCACGTCGTCATCTACGGCCGCCCCTTCGCCTTCAGCTGCTACGAGCTGCTCGTGCTCGCCGACGGCGCGGCGCTCGACCCCGCGCCCTGACACTGACAGTTACGTGACGTTTCATTTTTTTTTATTTTTACTCTTGCCAGCCAGGAAGATTAAAGTTTTTATGTAAACTTAAGTTTTTAAATCATGGTTTTTAAACGTTTGCGCACCAGTTTTAAGTGGTCGAAACAAGAGGTATAGTAGATCGGATTGAACTTTATTCCAATCATGGTGTTTTATTTGCGATGTCATTTTAATTATGTGTTTGTAATGTATTGTATTGTTTTGTGAAAATTGTATTTTGTAGCGTTTTATTTAAATATACGAGTTTCAGATATTTAAAGTATGTTTTCCTATTTTGCTTTCCTCTTAGGTCATATTGATCATAAAGGTAATAAATGAAACACAAATATTAATATTAATTGCACTATTATTTTCCCGTTTATCAAATTCAAATCTCATATTCAACATTAAATTCTATCAGCTGCCGACCTCAGTGGTGTCAATGGTAACTTTCTCTATAAGCCCGCTGTTCCCGGATAGTCGCACCATGTCTCCCGTCCTGAACACGCTGGTGGCGTCCATCACACCCACGATGCTGGGCAACCCGTATTCCCGAGCTATTACTGCACCTGTCATTAAGTAATAGAATGTTAATTACTTTATAATTTTGTTAGGTATGCTGTCTTTGGAAAAAAGACAGACTTATGAGATTATTAGTGACTAATATGATAAGTTACAGGCATAAACTGGTATTTAGAACAACTTCCTTTCTATAAAGGATGATAATATTAAACTGATTATATGATTAAATCAGATTTTTTTACGATACATGAAATATAACTTACCATGGGATATAAGTCCTCCAAGTTCAGTAACGATTCCCGCTAAAAGAGGAAAATATGGCGACCAGCCAATGTCGGTAGCGTGTGTTATAAGGATATCGCCCTGTCGTAATTGGTCAATCTGAAATATAAGTATTTATAAAATATACTAAAGATTTGTAGTTCAATGAGCATATAGCCTACCAGAAGTACAATTTTTTTACGTAATGTTTATCAAGAACAGTCACCAATTATGAAACCATAGTGAATTCTGTCAACAAATAGTGTATTCAAAATATCCAGTTTTAATTTTGTAAACTTCAAATTATAGATTATTACCTCAGAAAGGTCTCTCACAACACAAGCCCTTGCTACGACTTCGCCCCCACAAACCGATGTTCCCGACAACTTTTCATCCCCATTGCTACAAATTCTAGGGCCATCCGACTTCAGAGGTTGAACCCATCCCTTGTTAATTTCAGCGAACTTGAGCTTGCACCAATTTGTTGAATATTGTTTTCGTTGTACCGCTCTGCGAATAGTAATTAAAGGTTAATTTTATTATTTTTTATTTGAGCAGAGGTTAAGATACGTAATAAATTTACAATACGAAAACTTTTAAGTCGTAATATAGTATTTAACTAATAATAAAAAAAAAAAATTGGCAGTTTTATTATTGGTTAATAGATTGTAGAGGATAAAACCACAAACAACAATCAATTAACTTACTTTTTCAACAAAGCCGGATCTCGCGTGTCAATAAATTTCTTAAGCTCCCCGAGTCTAAAGTAAAACACGAGCTCGTACTCCGGGAGATACCAGTCTCGAACCATCAGTTTTCCCAAATGAATGCCA
The DNA here is from genome assembly GCA_026213755.1 of Eurema hecabe. NCBI lineage: Eukaryota > Metazoa > Arthropoda > Insecta > Lepidoptera > Pieridae > Terias > Terias hecabe. The sequence continues at coordinate 8,770,075 of JADANM010006098.1, forward strand.
GCTAGACGCAGTTTGTGGATAGCTAGTATCAAATGTGCTTTTGTAGATTCTCTGTACCGAACTGTGCGTTGGCACAACGGCAAGATCCAACGTAGCGCTTTCCTTTAAAAAAAAGTATTGAATGAGGTAGAAAATATTCTACTTAAGTAAAAACGGGAAAGTAAGGACGTTAAATGACAAACAAAAAAGCTTTTCAAATTAATTGTGTACCTATGCATATTCAACTTGACGATAGCAAAATTGTTATAAGTATATGGTGTTTAAACTTCGTAGAAGCTGCATTTAAACTCACCTAGTGTTTGCTTTCTGTGGTGTCTTCAACGAGGCAATAATTTCATCGCTGCTCTTCGCCTGCTTACTTTCTTTACTAGGTACAACATGCATTAAGACTTTCATCAAATCTTCTGGTACTAACGCCCACGGTTTTGTCGTCAATTCAAACTGTTAAAAGGGCAATATAATTAAAAAGAATATCCATTGATGTATTTTTGGTACCTTCGAAATATTAAAATAATAGCCATACCTCCATAATTGCTCTATGTCCATGGCATTCCAAAAACTTCTGAACTTCGTCATGTACATTTGGTAAATTGTCTCTAAGCCAATTGATTCCTTCATTTGGATTTTGCTTCCTAAATTCTTCTATCCTACCAGAATCTTGTAGCATTTGTGCTAGCTTGGCTAATCCTAGGGGCACTTCCGCGGAAAGAACATCCCCAGAACTTAAAAGCGTAGATATCTCGTTACATTGCTCCGGTGAAAAGTCTACAATTTATATTATAATTTCAGTAAGCATTCGTCATAAAGGGTTGACAGAAAATATGTCTAGAATTACGTGATTTATGTTGACCCTATGTTGATTTTTGTCACTTTAATTTAGGATATTATCCGAATCAAATATGGCATCATATGAATTTGTACTAAAAAAGAACAAACGCGCTTGAATACAATTTGAGCACTCTGTCATAGCTTATATTTTAACCATAAGAAACATTGGTTAATTTATAATATTATAATATAATGATAAGAACACATTTAATTCAATTTATACACTATAGGCTTGCATAGTGCAATATTATAAGCATAACTTGCAATATTCTTTACGGAACCTTGAATAAATGCAAGCCTCTTTACCTGATTTTCCCTCTAACAATACAGACATAGCAATGAACTGGGTAAAAGAGCTCGCTACTGAAGTAGTCGCGTGATTGACGCAGTGCACAAATATGTCCTTCTCCACCCCACATATATTGTTGTACATTTCTAACACTCCATCACTGGTTCCTATGTTCAAATTAGTAACCCTTTTGATTGTGTCATTCATACACTTTTTTGATACTATCAGATTCTGTAAAATTTTAAAATTTGGATGACTGTTAATGTAAGTTAATGAAAAAAATCATTTATGATATGGGATAAATCAGAAGATTGTTATCTAACGAAGTTTGATTATATGTGCGTATTAGTTTCCATACGAAGTAAATTAAACAAAATAAATAGAAATAAGAAATAAAACAAGAACATTTTTTAAAAATTAGTAGATACATAATAACTTTATTATATTTTATGTCAATAGAACTAACATTTTTTTTAAATCCAACTACTTACTTTTATCATATTAATAATAGAAATCAGTTTATCCGTCCGTCTGGGCGCGCGGCGGTGCATGGCGGTGCTGAGAATGCTCTCGTCAGCAACTTTGTGGCCGTGTATCGATATCTCGAGCATCCGAAGGCCGATGTCCATCTCTTTTGGCACTTTTCGGTAAACAGTCTAAAAAGTATTTTTATTCGGCATTTATTTATTTTTTGTAACATGCCAGAGCTTTCTTAAATGAGAACAATTTTGATAAGGATGCACCCACAATAAGTCAATAGTGTTTATTTTTTGTGAATAACATAAATATTATGTTTATTAACTTTCTCGTATATAGTTATTCACATCCTTCGAAATCTTAAAAAATTATCCGTAACGTTCAAAATATTCGTTCGTTCGTTCAATCACGCTTTGAATATTTTATCGATTCTTAGAAAGGATCTCATTTTTGACATTCAAAAAATCTCTTTTAGAATTTTTCAAACGCTTTTCAAATTTAAAATAATCTTCTGTTAGAAAAAAACTGTGTATACAAATCTATAGTTTACAAGTAGATCTAATAAAACTTACATTATACAGCGCAATAGCAGCTCTATTATGGGTGACAGCAACGCTTATATCATAACCGTCACAATCACCAGGGACCTTGCTGGTGATCCCCCGCTCCAACGGGTCTATGACCATGTCATACGTCAATGCTGTAAACGGCTTGGGTAGGACCTGCAGATTCCAATTAAGAACTAAATATTTTTGTAGTTGCGTAAACAGCATACATTGACAGATTGTTTATTGTGTGTGACACCCGATGATTTCCAATTATAATAATTCTTGCTTTATTAGAATCGTGCTCGTTATAAATGGAAGAATACCAAAAAATGTTCGTTTTTTAAACTAAAATATCTGATTTCTAATAAATAACGTCTAGTAATTTTAAAATCAAAAATTTATCTCCAAAACAATAGTCTAGACATCCAGTAATCAAACACACACCAATATTTAAATTATAATATAAGTAAACAATGCGATGTACCTCTCCAGTATTAGCGAATGTGATGAGCTCGTCATCCGCCATGACGGGTAGATCTAGCTCGTGAAGCAATTCCTCCTCCGTCCACCGCTCTAGAGAAGTTATTGGTCGTGCTTGTAGGAGATATATGTATCCTTCCTAAAAGAGTAACGGTACATTTAAACGTTTTATAAACAAATAAACGAAAATGTGGCTAGTCACAATACTTATAAATTGAGAACAATTAATATTCGTATGTGTTTCAAATATGAAAACAAATATAAAATTGAAAACCGGATTACGGTAAAAAATTATTCATTACTAACGACTATATAATTGTCATAATACTGGTGTCATTACGTATAATATTAACGCTTCTATTAAAGTCGTAGATAGATCTAAAATGCCCTTACGTACAAATATGTGACGAAATTTTCACATCTATTTACCTTATCTATAGCCCATTCGATATCCCGTGCAGCGCCCCAAAGTTGTTCCTGCTCAACTCCTATAGCAGCCAATTTCAACATCTCCTCCTCAGATAAGCACGACACGTTTCTTTCATTGTCTGAGACTTCTTCAGTTTCAATACCATCAGAGCTGGCTACTATCTTCTGAGATTTCTTGCCGAGATCAACTTTTGCAATGGAGACTTTATTATGTAATCCTCTCTTAATTATTATTGTGTCTGGTTCAACAGCTCCGGACACTACACTCTAATAAAGAAATAAATATACGAAAAATTAAGGAACATTTCTCGAGTGAAAGTAGGTAGAGAATAATAGGTAAAGATTCCTTAACTGTTATTTAAAACTATTAAAGCGATCTATGGAAAGGCAACATCTCAAGCGAAAAACATAGTAGGTCGAAACTAAGCAATTGAAGACGGACCAAACATTTACTTCCCCTAATATTAAGTCGTCTGGCAAGTACTGAAACTACTAACAAATTATTATTATTCATCACCAATATATATAGTACTTATAGTACGCGTCACGAATCTTTAGCGCTGAACGAAACCTGCGCAGAAATCAAAAATAAGGTATCGAGGTAGCGGCGCGGCGCGCGGGGCGCATGATCCTCGGGTGCGCGAGCGTTGATTGGTTGTCCCAGTCGTGTTGTCTTTCTCGCACCAATACGTCAATGACGAGCGCGATTCTACCGATGCGCAGCTATTCTCGTCAATCGCTAAACATAAATGACGCGTATTATACCTCCCCAAGCCCATAGTTAGCGGTGATGAGTATCCGGCTCGGGTCTCCCGCGTCCGGGTGTCGCGTGAACATGACGCCGGCAGTACGGGCAGCCACCAGCGCCTGCACCACCACTGCGCCGCCGCACTCACATTGCTGGCCGTTCTGACTGTTCAATGCATCAATGTATATGTTGTAAATATTGAAGAAAAAAATAAAAGGGTTTATCAGTTCAAATCAGCAGCTTTTTTTGATAAAATAGTTCATTAAAATTAGACAAAAATTAAATTGTAAAGTAAAAAACGACTTTAACTTGAAGTGATTTCTTCCAGGCTACAAAAGTAGCGCGTTCAAAGATTTTTTTTTTCAAATGAAATATTTTAGTAATAATATATTTTACAATGAAATTAAAAGTCTTATATATTAAGTACTAATTTAATATTTGAATCTTAATGAATAAACAAACAGCTACAACCTTTTTATTTATTTGTAGTTTAATTTAAAGACTAACCGTCTATAATAAGCGCTAGTAAACGCGAACATGGACGCCCAACATTTGAGTACGGCGCGCAAAACATCATCTTCACTGCGTATGCCCAAAACAGTCTCGTTTTGTCCCGCCGCGGATAATGCTTCACTATCTTCGCCAACAGCTGTATAATTCATTAAAAATGTCTATGAGATTTTTTTTTTGATAACAGGGCAAACGAGCTGTCGAGCCACCTGATGGAAAGTGGTCATCGCCGCCCATCAACACTCGAAGATGTATGCTCTCTAATAAAAATATTATTCTAAGCAATAAATATAGTTTCTCCAACTTTAAATGTAGGTATAGCTTTGAGTACAAATTTGTCGAACTTATTTTAATGTAAAGTATAAAACTATTATTTATTAAGAATAAAGAATTTTTCTTTATCCCTTGGTTCTTTTTATTATATACTTATTATATAAAAAGTATTAAAATACCTGATGATCGTACTGCAAAACGAGTTTCACATTCAAGATTTTGTTCACCAACTTTGTTACGTAAAATTGCAACATTTTGCACAATCTCCTCTTTAAGTTGTCCTTTAATCTCTCCTTTCAAAAATAGCTCTACAGTTCTAAAAAACAAAGCATTTCATTACAATAGATACCACACATTAATTTATGATTGCAATCCATTCTTTATTACATTCATGGAACGATCCAACAATCAACATCATTGAAGAATCGAAGTAGGTTATTAATGTAAAGTTGTTTATTTAATATAAAATATCACATGCCATTAATTGCTTTTTATTTAATTGAATTAAACAGGATTTTTTTTCCATATCGCTTTGTCAAAATGTTCTTTTATATCATCCACTAGTAAAATTATTAA
>JADANM010006098.1:8779916-8793760 GCA_026213755.1 Eurema hecabe
GGTTCTAACTCTTCCGGATTTTCGTCCATACTGGAAGCTGTGTCAGTACGGGTATTATCCACTGGGTATAACCTGTAAAAACAACATTAGTTTAATATTAAATTATATTTATAATTTAATTATATATTTATACGCTTTTGTTATTAGTTTAATTATGATACACACATGGATAGAAAATGATTATTATAGCATTGACATATTTTTTATGAAAATAATTCCAATTGCAAAAAATGTATTGTTGTAACAGCAAATAGGCAAATGTTAAGGTAAGGCAAATTTGCTATGGGAGGGTAGGTTAGCATCTAGAACGTGCAGCAAGTAACCCTACTCACCACCGCTGGTACAGATAAACCAGGAACACCAAGTCATCGCGGAAGCAGGCCACTCTATGCGCCACGGGCATAGACACGGCGAAGGCGAACACGTCATCTATGAAGGTGTTGAAGGCCTTGTACATGAAGGCGCGCCACGGCAGCGCGGCCACCGAGCGCAGCCGGTAGTTCACGAACAGCTGCGGCAACATGAACAGGAACCCGAACGCGTACACGCCCTTCACCACGCTGTGCAGCGCCCACGAGTACCAGCTGGAAGGATATTATAATTTTTATTTTACAAACATCATGTATAAACGTATTGACCGTGAGCGGAGAGTTGCTTAATATAAATGTACTGTATTTTTAATTTAATTATTTTATGGTTTCATTAAGATAAATTTCGTAGATTATATAAGATTATAACTCAACGGATCCGAAAAATAAAATAATACAGAATAAAATGAAATCCCTTTTATAAGGTTCCAAATAGTTGTCTAAATGTACCCTTCAAATTTTTAGAATAAAACTTAACATCCTGTATATCTTCAGAATCATTGTATGAATGTTCCCCTAAGTATTCAGAATTAAATCTTCTACGCCCTGTATAGCTTCATAACAATAGGCTATTTGACTGATTTTTGAAAACAGTTTTAAATGGTTATTTAGAGCATAATAAACACACCTCATCAATATTTCCGGGAAACGTGCAGTACTTTTAACAAAATTTAATGTTAAAGTTTGAATTTAAGAATTGGCGCTAAAAACGCTGTTTCTTTAATGGCCGACGCATATTGACCGAGATACGTCACAAAGATGTAGAGATGGGCCGTCGATGTATTTATCGTTTACTAAACTAGACCGTTCATGAACGCGTCGATCAACTAGTTAAGTTCAACGACAATTCGAAATCAACTTTAAGTGTTTCAAGGTATACGATTCAACACAGACGTCTTAAATTTGTACCGAATCACAATGTGTAACCATGCGTAAATTTAAAACATGATTTAAATGAAACTTTTGAGGCATATCATATTAAAAATTATATAATTATATTTTGAGTTCTTTTAGTTTATATTAAAATATTTACTAGTTAGAATAAGAAATTTGTTTAATTATTTAAAACATTACATAAATTATTTAATCTTAAAACTTTTCTTAGGCATCTTATATTTAAAACTAATTAGAAGGTTGGCTTCGCACGTAAATCACTGAAGATAAAAAACAAGAAATAAATATTCAAAATCAAAAAAATTGAATTTTAAACGAAAAGAAAGATACACGAAAGCGTATACAAATATTTCTTACAGGCATCCTGCATTCATTTTGTATTATGTATTCACTAAGCTACATTCAGTTCATACAAATATATATATTCCAAAACTATTGCTATAAAACTTAAATTAGTGCGGTCCAAAGTGTTATTCAACAAATAAATGAACTGGTCTCAACCAATTCATGTTTTAAATTTACGCATTACTACATGTGACTCATACGTAAGACGTCTATTGAATCGTTGATAAAAAAAACATTTAAAGTTGGTTTCGACTTGTCGTTGAATTGAACTAGTTGATTGACGCGTTCATGAACGCAAATGAACGGTCTACTTTCGTTAACGATAAATATGTCAACGACCCATCTCTAATAATTTCCCCAGTGACGTCACCAGCCCTACAACTAGTTAGAGAGCGTTCTTGTCGTGGTAGACATATTGAAAAATATCCCGAACTTTATTCGTAAAATATGAATGAATCATGCATATTTTTCTATTAAATTGTGTGAAATACGCTTCATTACACTACTATCTACTAGGATGGCGATAATTCGACGCATATTTCCAATAGTGTCAAATAGCCTATTGTCTAATTACACCCTCCCCACTTCCCCCTGTATAGCAGCAGGAAGGGGTACCTCTTGTGCGGCTCGTAGAGCAGCGAGTAGGCGGCGCCGGCGACGCACAGCGGGTACAGCAGCAGCGCCAGGTAGCGCATCGCCTCCGCGTCCGCGCGCGCCGTGCTGCGCTCCAGCGCGAGCGTGCCCCCGCCCGCGCCGCGCACGCCGCGCACGCGCAGGTGCAGCACCTTGCTCACCTTCCACAGCTGGAAATAACTTATAGTATACAGTAAAAAATAAATAGAGAATATCATAAATCACACATCATAACGATATCACAATATCATAAATTGATATGTTTCAAACGATTCCCTTAGGCTGATAAATATAACATTAGTTTATATGAGGACAGTTATAATGTATATTTAACAAATACACCACGTTGTAGCCACCCGAAAATATAGGATGGACGAGATAGATACCATATATCAATAACATTATGGAGCCAAAAAATAAATAATAATGTTAGTTGTTTTTAGGAATGGAACCAAAAAAATGTAAAAGGTTACCTGGCACACTTCAAACATGCATCTGTGTTAAACTTTACATACTATTATACTTTTCTATGAAAAACAAAATCTGCTTTATACCTCAATCACAGCACTAATTCCCGCAGGTATAAGCACTAGCATCGAAGTCTGTTCATCCATCAGGTAAAAGAAGATAACAAGTTGGGAGAAGGCCCTCCAAAACACTGTCCTGGCTGAGAGACCGACCAGTGACCGCTTATTTCGCCAGAACGACACGTCATTTTTGAATGCTAGGAAGTCAAATAATAGCTGAAAATTGTAAAAAACATAGAATTGACTTAGAATATTCAAGTGAGAGAGAGAGTATACTGAGAATTTTTTTAAGGTCAAACAAAACTTTGTAGCTAACAAAGCTTTGTAAATAAAGCTTTGAATTGATATAATAATGGGTAACAATGAAAAATATATGTTTGTCTACACTTTTATTGTGGGACAAACAAAAATATTTGGCTCACTCTTAATATATTCAAATTATTCATTGAATTAATATTTTTAAAACTTACTTTATAAATCATGGACGATTAAATTAGATATATGTATAACATCTTTAAATGATTAATTATTTATATTAATTACTAGCTGTGCCAGCGACTTCGCCCGCGTAGAAGTGACTTTGGGCAGCATTTTTTAAAATGCCTAACCCGCGCCAACAAACGTTCAGCAAGTTCAACGTTATTTTTATTTGTATTCGTTATTGGATTCTTTAAATTGGTTAACTTAACTTGCTTAACTTTTTTATTTATAAACCGATTGACATGAATTAAACACTAAATGTTAAGTGAAGCTTACCACAATATATCATTGAAAACCCCATTTAGATAGGATAAGCCGTTTCTGAGATTAGCATGCACAAACAAACAGACTAACAGATAAAAAATTTCAAAAATCATTGTTTTGGCTTCTATTGCGTTAATAAAGGTCTCCTATAATGTTTTTACTCATATATCTTCCATGTACGAACAGCGTCTCGTTACATTTTTAGTATATGTATAGAATACTCACATGACAGCTAGCAATCATGACAGTTGCGGAAAGTAGATACAGATTAGTATCAGCAAATATTCCCTTAACATCATCGACATCCTTTTCACTGAAGCCCAAGCTATTCAAATGTTCTAACGCGAGTCTAACGTGCAATGCCAGCCGCAACACACCATAGGAAGTAGGTGCCACGTCTACAGTGACATTAACTTCGGACGTACTGGTGTTTAACAATTGTAAATCCGATATACGAGACTTTAAAACATTATGCTGGATTATTGGAAGAAACTTGTCTTGGCGTATCCTGAAATTTATAGTATGCAATGAAATAAACAATGATGTATTATCATTATCATTAAACACTCTTAGCTTAAGTAATATAATTTTATGATGGTATCACCAACAGTATTAACATGGCATTGATTTAATGTAGGATTTGTTTTACTAGACAAACTACTTTTGTTCAGTTTATACATAATATTATATTTTGTATTATAAAAAAATTCAATAGAATCCATTTATTTTCTAACGAAAATTTCTGAAACAACATGGCATATTAAATAGGATAACAAATCAAATTAAGCATGAAATTTTTTTATGAAAATGAGTTTACTCACAAGGTCTTATGTAAAATAGTATATTGGGTGGCAAGTAATAACTTTTGTATTTTTATACCATAAGTTTAAACATGATATAGTGTAAAACAAAGTTGCCTTCTTCTGTCTGTCTTAATATATGCTTAAATCTTTAGAACTATGAAACCAATTTTTATGTTTTTTTTTTAATTTAAGATTGATGTTTATGTATATAAAATATTCATAATATATGCGTGCGAAGCCAGGGCTGGTTGTTAGTTATATAAACAAAAAATAGTTACCTCATATAAGGATACAATTCACCGGGAACTTTTGACGCAGGCAAACTTAATTTATCCGTCAATATTGATAGAGGCACTACTGTTGATAGATGTGCATATGGTTTTAAATTTTTAACTGGTTCCTTCGGTTTGTCCGTCTGAAATGTGTAAATTAATGCAGTAAATAAAAAATAATTGTAATATTTAAATTAAATTTAAAAGCAAAGACAAATTGTAATAGATAGAAAGTAAATGTTGATGATAATTATAAACTTCTTCTTTGCTTGAAATAAATATTTTTCTCTGTTCTTCTCCTTACTGGGCTCTGGCTCCTGGGCTTAGTTAAAAATTAGGTTACTTTTAATCGCATAAAGGAATATACTTACTCCTTGCCAAAGGTTAAATGTTTCAGCTTGTGGTTCTATAAATGTAACAAGGGGCAATGTATGAACAGCCTCATTCCGAAATATGTCAATAAAATCATCGTAAAGACGATTCTCATTCAACAGCACTGCATGCATATAAAGAGATCCATTATTCCGTGTGTGACGCGGTATTTTTAAATTTATAACTCTAAAACAGACGTAATTATCAAAGTTATATGTTACACACAGTTTACATACTTTTATAATATTCTATTTAAATAAAATTGTATTACTTGCATGAAAATTACAAAAAACACTATGTAAAAAGTCATACATTTTTGCCGGGTTCCGATAGTCGATTTTTAAGGAAGTATGAACTTTGTTGACTGCAGCGCCAGAATATCCATTTCTGTAGGGATACTCTTTCACTGAAGTAAATAAAACTAAATTTTGCACTGGATTTGATGCTAAATATGAGGTGTAACATTTTTCGCCACGACTGCATTCCGGCGGTATGAAAATTTCAGCTAAATTCCATATTGTATTAATAACGTATACAGCAAATATAAGAGAAATGATTAAACTGAAGGATATATATTTCATTGTAACTATAAGTTATATTAAAACGGTAATTTATTACATATAATCTGTTTACTGTTTTGATTCGTCAACAAAATCGTTACGGATGAGCCATCTGCGATCACAAACTTGAACTTCATTATTTGACAGGATCGCTGTCAGTGTGTGACAGATTAATAAGTTTAATAATTTAAATTTTATTAAAGTTATTTAATTTTATACATTACCTAGTCCTCCAATCGGAATCTCATACGTAAATTGACGTGACGTGTGGCCCTACACTTTGCACTCATTAAGCTTATTACATTTTAATATTATGACTGAAGTACTTCATACTTTCAAAGTGTATTGAAACATTTATATAATTTAAATTTCATAGTAGGTTCTTACATTCAAACACGAATAATATTAAATTCTAGTTTACTGGAACGCACAAAGTTTTCATACATTCTTTATTTCTTTAAATCATAAATATATTCCGGTTTAACTATAATAAGAATTCAATATAAATACACTTACATCTTTTAAAACCAATATTTATTTTGATAAAATTCTATGATAAGTTTTAAAAATAAACATTTCTTATAATACTATTTTTATTGTCTGGTAATTTACGTGATTAGTCTCATACATTTATTTTTTTACCAGGTAACATACTACTTTACGCGACATAAGTGCAAGGAACGTAATAAATCGGTGTCTCCAAGGAAATATTATTGATGTTTTCTATAATTTAATAGCTTGTGAAGAAAAGGTAAGTTATATGTCTAAATGGTTTTAACTTCAATTAGTTGGTTTGCTTTAATTCTGATATAAAGTATATGTGGCAATGTTTTGACAGTTGTCAAGAAGGTATTAATAATTTTGTTTATTTTTCAGAATGAACAATACTTTGGATAAAAAAACAATACTGGTTTGTTACGTGAACTGCACTTTAAAATAATCTGAAAAATGGTTAAAAATCCGTTTAATTGTTGTAAACAAAATGGCCATGGACACTAAGGATATTATAAGAGCGGAATCCGTGTTAACTTCACCTATTAACGATGGAAACGTTAGCTACAACCAAAGTAGCACTGCGCTACAGCCGAAAAAAAACAAATCATATCAAGATATTGGATCGAACTCATTGGGTAAAGTGGAGCCACTGAGCACGCGACCGTGTGCTATTATAGGCCCCGATAGAGTATTACCACCGCCCCCTGCTAGCGATGTATATCTCAAAAAAGCTTCAGTCGAACCATGGTCATGCAATGAAAATGTTTATCTTCCTCAAACGGACTTTGCACCAAAATTACCCGAGTACCAACAAGTAAGAAACATATCACCAAGACAAACATTCCAAGAAAATATGCAGCGGATAATGGTTCCGCCTACATATAATTCTGATAAAAATATTGAAGATCCTAATTTAAAAGGTTCCAAAGATACACCATTAGAAGTTAAGTATTGTGAAGTGCCTTATCCTGTTAATCCTATGATTAATGGACAAAAAAGTATTAGAAACTCTGATGTACCAATGACAAGTGTTAATCCAGCATTTTCGAGAACTGTGCCACCTCACGGCTGGCCCAACAGTGTTAGTGCACGACCTGTGAGGCCTTTTGGTGCCGCGGAATATTATCAATATCCTGAATTTGTGAACTACACTCACCCAAGAACTATCCCGAGGCCACCTCGGACTGCTCATCATGTTCCTGCTCAAGTTAATGCTGAACATCTCTACCATGAAGGTAATGTGCGTTTTAAGCCATATCCAACTGTCAAGGATCGGTTTCCCCAAGCTAGATATGATTATGGAAATAATTATCCAAGCCAGTTTCACTCTCATGGTCCCTTTCCACCTCAGAAATTTGATTTACCAAAAACTGTGCCACCTCATCCTTACCCTATGTTTTCACAAGTTCCTATGAGGCGGATTGCAGAACCTATTATAGATTCATACCAAAGACCTAACCAACCCGCCAACTTTAATCCATATCATAATCAATACATTCCCCCACCTTATGGACCAGTATCAGGAAACTGTATTCAAAACAAAATGTACTCCCACCCATCTGAATTATCATCAAAACCTTTAACTGGTAGTAAATTGCCTTACAATTTAAATAATAAAATTTATTTAGACTATGAAAACAATATAAACAAAATATATCCCCCTGTTGATAATAATTACTACAGAGATTTGAATAGACAACATTTATCTAAAACTGAGGTTGCCATTCCCGTTCATCCTGGAATTAATATGCCGTATAACATACCACCTCAATATCTGTATAGAAAAGACAATATACCAATGAAAACCTTTGAAAATATATCCTATAGGAGCATAGACCAGAATATTCATGCAAATAGTGCCTTACTGAGACATCCACTGCAATATTCTTCATCCGGTTTTGTAATATCACCTGCTGATTCTAATGCTAGTAATGAGGCATTAACAACATTAGGAAACTTACAAGAAGACTGTGGTTATGTTAGCCAGTCCTCTACAGCTAGCGGAAGAAGTATTGATTCTGGAAACTATAGACTACAAAGTGAAATTCTTCGTAAAAATGAGAGCTTTTATAAATCAAATATGAAAAAGTACTCAAAACATGTATCAAGGTCAGATAATTCTGATAAAAAAGGGCTTAACGTAAGGCAGTTTTTGCAAATGTGGAATGAAGGTGAAGAGGAAGTAGCAGATAGCAATAACTCATCGGCTAATAATTTTTCTACAAATTCAGAAACTATAAGTAACCAAGAGCAGCTTTATGTTCTAGGTCTAGTAAACATTCCAAGTGAAGAATTATCAAAATATGAACATATTCAAAAAATTTCAAAATTGCCTGAAAATATAAAGGGATATAACAGTATTGAATTACTTGATCAATATGAACAGCTTGTTGAATCACCTGCTCTTAAACAAAGTAAAATGAATACTTTAATTGACTATCAAATTTCACCTAAGGCTGTGGCAAAGCCAACCCTGCAAGTGCCGCGTCCTGTTTCGCCTTTAGATGTAGAAGCTAAAATCAGCCAATCTGTGATTCATAAGGAAGTAGGATGTAACTTTGAAATAAAGCCATGTAGCCCAAAAATGTTAAATGTTGAAGTACCTACACCTGCACAAAATATTTTAGATGGAAGATCAATTGAAAAGGTTATTAATTTGGGATTAATAAATTCGTCTCTCCATACAAATAAGCCGGACAACATAACTAGCTGCAAAATGAACTCACCATATGTCTCCAATAGTGATGTGATGAACTCCAATAACTACAGTTTTCAGGAGTTGGAAAGCAATTCAAGCATTTGTCTTGCTTCTTTGCCCCGACTTGATAGTGACATTGAATTAAATTTTCCAGAGATAAATCAACAATTTATCGATGCTAACAAAATTAATACTAACACGAATAATGATAATATGGATATTGCCTCAACTAATATTGTTACTAAAACAGATGTTCCTGAGTATAATGTTGAGAAGGAAACCTCAAAACTAAGCAAATATAGGAAAAACAAAATAGCAGACTCATCCGATGATAATATTCATTCGTGTATTGTTAATAGAACTGACAGTGTTATCATAAAAAATCCTGATAATATACGAAATCAAGAAGAAATTATTACTGGTATTGCAACTGAAATCAACGAGAGAAATACTAGGTTACACACGCCCGAAGCATCTTATGGTGGATTTATTTCAACAGATAGTTTCGATAATAATGAAGAAAATGTCGCTTTAGATTTTAGTTTAAATAAAATTACCGATAATCACAATCACAAATGTAATAATTTACCCGACCTAAATTCCAAGCTTGAATTGCAAAAAAGTGAATCAGATACAAACGTTTCTATAGATAACGTTTATTCAAAAGACGGATCAAACGACAGTAATGAAACAAATAATAACCACGAGCACACACTGGGTTCCGTATTAAAATCAAGTAAAGATATAAATCTAGAGTATATACCTGAAGTTAGATACAATAAAAATGATTACTTACATGCACCTGTTGAAATTAATACCAAAATCAATGACGATATACTTGAAAACGAAAATATAGCCAAAGATACTGAGGATAATTTAAAATGTATTGAAGAAGAAGTTGAAAATATTAAATTAAAGTTACCCTCACTGTGTGGGGACAGTATTGCGAGAAAACATGAGATAAAAGAATTAACTGATGATAGCAGTTACAAATATACTAAAGAAAGTAAAGATATAGAAACTGAAAGTGGAACTAGCAAGGAAGTTAAGCCGATGATCTCAGTTACAAATTCTTGTAATGCTAAAGACGATTATTTAACGACACACCAAAAAACTATTCAGAAAAATAATGTAAGTGAGGCCTCTGTGGTTCATGAGATTTTAGAAGAATCTGATATTTTTGCAGAAAGGGAAAGTGATAAAGACGCTGGATTAAACGATCATCTTGAAAGGATACGTCCACTTATAGAAGAAATAACAGCGACTGAAAAACCTTCAAGTTTAAATGATCTGAACACGGAAATTAACGCAATGCCGGAAATAACTGATGTCTTAATGATTCAAGAACAGAATGAGAAAATTCAAACCGAATCCTCAGAACACATTGACGTCAAAGATGTTGGAGCATATAATGTCAATGTATCTGCTGATCAGTTAATAGCTAAAACAAATGAAAAAAATGATGAAAGTTTCACATTAAAGACTCCTAATGATACTCTGATCTATGACTATGCAACGGTCATCAATAATAACCATATTATAGATACAGATGACAATTTAAAACAAGATAATTTGATTGAAACCTCAGAAAAAGATATGAAAAGTGTACAAGATAATTATGAAGAGACGGTGATGTCGCCGATTAATATGAAAGATAACGAAAGTTTGAGTTCCACATGCTCTCCGCAAACCGAAAATCTACCTACCGAGTCGTCTGATAATATATTTGCTTTGCCAGAAAATATAAATAAATTTACAGAAGCAGGAAATATTTCAGATGATCATAACATGATAGAAAAAGAACCACTTAATATAGGCAGTGACTGTGCAGAGAATACTTCTTCACAAATGTTAGAAATTCAGGTTTTCATCGAAGAGATTAAAGCAGATATGTCTTCTCCAATATTAGATATCGAACCTGACGTTGAATTAGTACCTGAATTAATTTGTGAAAATAACGATGAGAACGACGAAATACAAACGTCTTCTATAATTAGTAGAGTGCCCACAAAACAGAAATATTTTTATAAAGAATATTATTCGCCGCGTCTACAAAGGCTTTATTTATACAGTGAAGGAAAATGTTGGTCTGCTACAAAATTAGACGTAACAATAAATGATAGATTACATAATATAGACAGTAATAAAGTTGAAGATGAACTCATCGAAAAACCTATATTAGAAGAAAATACAATACAAAGTAGTTTAATACTTTCGCCTATTGATACAAAGGTATTAGAAAGTATAGATGAAATTCAAATTCCCGAAATATCTTGTGTAGTTGAAGCCGAATCCGATGACAATTTGACTGAAAAGTTTAATACCGATGAAATTGAAACCGTAGATGACAACGAAGTATTTTATATTCAACAAGATCAGTCTTCTAATCACAGTATAAATATCGATTCACACACGAAAAATTGTGATGAAGAAACAGTCGAAAACAGTTTACTTGTAAATAAACGTTTCACTCTGAAACGATCATTATCAGACTCGGCCATTAAAAATTACAACAGCTCCTGTACCGAGGAATACTCAGATGTTAACAAGGAATTTCTGTGTAAAAAGCAAAAAATTATTTCAAACGAAGATTCAGACCAAGATCGTGATGACTTTTGTAGTATTGTCCAAAATAATAGAAGAAACTCAATATCGATTTGCAACAGTCAAAATGTTTTTATCCTCATTGATAATGAGTATGTCATTGAGGAAGATGATGAAGAATGTTCTGAAAAGATATGCTTTACAGAATTGTCAAATGAATTTTGTAGTGAAACTGATACAACTCTTAACGTATGTGTTGCGAATGATAGTGAGGAAGAATTAATACCCAAAGTTAACACATCGGATTGTCCAGAGACCAGCGATCATTCACAAGAAAATAAAACAACGCATGATGCTTGGGACATGGATTGTGTCGAAACAATTTTTAACGATGATGTTGCTGAAGATATTATAATAAGTGCACCTACCTCACCAGGAAATTTATCGTTAGATCCAAACGATGAGGATGGTAGTGAAAATTCAGAGAGCGAAAGTGAACATATATTAAGAATAAAAGAAATTTATAGCGACACGATGAGTGCTGACAATGTAAAATTAGTGGAAACATTATATAATACACCACAAATAGATTTAAATAGAACTTTAGTTGAAATAGAATCTCAAAACATACAAGATACCGTTCAAGATCCAACTTTTTCAGAACCTGAAGATACGGAAGATGCACCATTTAAAAATATTTATTTTAAAAATAAGGTTCAACAATTAAATGAAATAGAAATTAAAAATAAAAGTCCGGAAGTCGAGTGTAATATTTTGAACCTAAACGAATTAGAAAATAAACACCAAGATTTTAAATACAGTGATTGTAATGTATTGTCTGGTGTTTTTCGTAATACAGAATATGTGGCCTATAATAATAAAGAAAATGATTTAAATAACTCACCACCAAGCTCACCCGAAGTGTCTTCGACAACGTCTGAAGAAAAATGTTCTAGTATTTTGTTAAAAATAACAAGCGTAAATGGGTCTAGAACATCACAAATTAATAATATAGTAGACAATTCCAAGAGAGTTAGCTACAAGTTAACGGAGGTTCAAGAATACTCCGCAAATTATAGGCCACTCATAACGAAAGCTGCCAAGAAATATATTCCACCTTTAAAAGAATCGCAAGACCTGAGGGTTAAATTGCCATTACCACAACAAAGTTTAGATAAATTAAAACGTCTTAAAATGACTAAAAATAAAACAGTCCTTGAAAACACAAATCATAGAGGCAACCATATACGGCATGATGTTCCCAAGAAAATCAAACCTAAGTTCGAAGATGTGCTCCGAAGTATAGATGAAATTCAGTTCAAAATGAAACGAGAAAAGACCAAGAAAATGAAACAAAGTATACCTAAAGTAGTTATAAAGAAAAATCAAAACGGGGCGCACTATGCCAGTACGCCAGATCGGAAACCAAATTACAATCCAGACTTGACGGGAAGAAAATGGCAACCTTGGGTGTTTATGGAACGAAACGATTTCGTCGACAAAATGGCACAAAGAAACAAGGTTAAAGCTGTGTATTGTCACAGGAAGAAAACCTACATTTTGGCTGAGAAGTTCAAAAAATATAAATCTATATGTACTGCCAAGTTCGTTATATCTCAACCGAACTCTGACAGCGCGTCCACCGGCAACTTGAAATATACTATTAAGCTTAAACATAACTATTGAGAGAAATAATTATATAATTGAGTCCAGTTTTCTGGTTCTGGTAGCTTGTAAGATATAAGGATCCCACCATTCCCACCCTAGGATGGTCTCGTATGTAACATTCCTAAAAATAAATTGTATTGTATTATCGTAGTTACCTTTTTAGTTAATATTACGTAGAATTACAGCATACTAAGCCAAAATTAAATTAATGTGATCCATAGAATCATGTTAAAACATTTGATTCTATACATAGAGAATTTTTTTAGATCTGTAAATGATCGTTATGTTATCTATAGTCTATAACAGATTTAGTTTTAGTTAATTTATATTCCAAAGTATAGTTTTAACCGTTTCGTCTACTGCACACTATAGCACTAAAGTCTTTCTTTTTGTATATTTAAAAATATTTATATGAAAACAAACATTGTTACATTTAATTTTTGTTAATTTGTATATAGAGTTTATGATTGTCATTCCTTTTTTAGATATTATATTATAATGATATTTTATACGTTAACAGTTACGTACATTTTATATTGTTTCGACGTGTAAATAATCTATACCATTACCATCGATTTCGTGTAATGGCGATCGTTGCTCATGTATTTCTAAGCACATACTTAATGTATTGTCCTTTCAATAAGAGATATGTACCTGTAGTTAATTAAAGTAAATGGTAGAAGTACAAAATTGTGCGCTATGCGATGTGATGTGTCGATTGTAAACTATTTTTGTTTTGACAATATAGCGAACGTCGATAAAATGCAAGTGCGGTTGCCGCCAATATGCGTTGTGACTTGTGTCATGTGTGGGATGTCATAAAATTATCGCGTGAAATAACCAAAGCCAATACTCAAAAGCCGTTGAGTATCTATTTATTACCCGACTGCCAAAGAAGGAGGGTAATGTTTTTCGAGTGTA
>JADANM010006098.1:8793860-8807468 GCA_026213755.1 Eurema hecabe
TTGCATGTCCGATTCGTCGAATTATAAAGGTGACATCGTTAAGTTATTTAATTGTGTATTGTTATGAAAAGTTGCCGTAAGAACTAAGGATGCAGCAAACATCGGCCAGATTTGTCATTGCTGTGGAAATTGGAGCTATTTGTTTTTCCTTTTATATAAATCCACTAACTAGTTTACTTTCGCCTCAGCTCAAGATATGAGGTGGTAGTTTGTTATTAAGGGTCGTAGTTTATATTATATAAGGTATACAAATCGGCTCCACTTACAACGGCAGTGATATTCCGAGACCAACGGCCAAACGCTCATACGCAAACTAAATTTAAGACACGTAAGTTTGACAAAATTGTATAACGAACTGTCAAATCGGACCGGTTTAAGTTGTACTTAAATTTAAGTTGCGTGTGTGCTGCAACCTTCGAGCTCGCTCGCGCAAATTTTGATTATTATGTATAATACGCATCGTCGTCATCGTCACCGTAGCGAAGACCCTATAAATCCACTGATCTCAAACAAATGCACTCAGTACCAGACCACACTTTGTGCCTAACCAAATTCATATTATTACAGGGTGTTATATAAATATACCAAAAATGTGCTTTTATTTACCTATGTTGCCTTCGTAGATAAGTGTAATCAAAGAGTAATAAGTATGAATGTTATATGTATAATGTACGTATAGCGGTGAAGTGAACTGTTTAATTTATTTTATAGATAGCCATGTAACGTTAATGTTAAGGTGGGTATTTAAACATATATTGTTAAGTAATTTTAAACAACAGTGTATATGTACAAATGTATTGAGGGGTTACGCCTACTCGGTTTTGCTACTCCTGTTTGTAAATAATGTTAACTTTCGTTATGAGGCTAAGCGAGTTCAATACAAAGTCTATTGACTGATATTAATATATTCATTTAGTAAAACTTTATGTATTTATTTTCATGATATGTTTGTTAGCACTGTTGAGTGATATATTGAGTTTTCGTGCACTTTGTTGGCCATTGTTATAAACTGTAATGATAGTAGTTTTTAAGTTTCAATTGTGGTTTAGTAATTACACTATTCGTAAGGGTTAAGGTTTTAAGTTGATGTACCTAGCGTTTTAAGCGGAAGTTTTGTTTGTTTGAAATCGTCGAATGCATATCTTGTTATGCCGGTAACGCACGTGATAGTGTATCGTGATACAAATAAAAATAAAAAGCACACTCTGTATTTGAGGTATTGCGAATGGAGTGTGTTCAAAGTTAATATTTTTCATGGGTATATTATTTTTTTCGAGTGGTACCTAGTTTTGAGAATTGTTCTGAAATTGACCAATAAATGTGTTCTCAATAAAACAGGGTGTTTTATTTAAACGTTTATTTGTTTTAATTACACGGGTATGTTAACTTTGACGGCTTCCTGACGGATCGCGCTGATGAGGTTTTGGTTGATGAGGAACACGAAACGTAGGCCTGCGATCTGTAGACAGAAAAAAACATAAAAACTATTTGCTTGAAAAGATTTTTCTTCAGAAAAAACTACAGCAGTTACGATATATGTGAATCTTAGAACACTTGCGTTTGGGGCTTAAACCTAACACACATACATCACACACGTATATACGAACGAAGTTTCACTGGCATTGACACACTGTGCCACAAAATCAATTGTTGGAGCAAACCGCATCACAGACCCGCGACCGTAATTATATAGAAAGCAAACTAATTATACCAGTGTTGGTTGACATTTTACAAATTACTAATACAGTTAAACTTAGATTCGTAAATCGTAATGAATCAAGTATATTCTAATGTAAAATTAACATTAAAACATTCCTCATTGATTAATTCAATGCTATTTACTATCTATGTTGCAATAATTGTTTTTCAATTGAGTAATTTGATAGCGTACGAATTTGAACAGCTACTGTTTATTCTATTAGATATATTTACAACTAGCTGTTGCCCGCGACTCCGTCCGCGCTTTTATATAAACTTTGACTCCCCCTTCCCCCTTAATAACCCTTATATTCAAGTTAAAATGTAGCCTATTTTTTATGTCAGGCAAAGCATAAAATTATAAAAAGTTTTAACCCCTCGCGCAACCTTTTGGGGGTTGATTAAAAATAAAAAGTAGCCTATGTCCTTCCACAGGCACTACACTATCTGCGTACTAAATTTAGTTCTAATCGGTTCAGTAGTTTTAGTGTGATGGAAACACAGACTTTATAATATTAGTATGGAAGAATAGACCTATATTCTGAATACCACTTTAGACTACGTTGATCTAATAATACATTTACAATTTTGTATATTCAAACTTTTTAAAACAGTCTAAAAAACGCTTTGATAAAACAAATATCATTGATTTTAAACTTAAAACGAAATTAAGTTTTACGTTTCCTAAAATTTCCAATACACTAATATAAAAAAAAAAAACTTACCTCAATCACGCTATTATGATTAAGCTTCACTTTGTTCCCTTGAAGTATAGGCCGGCCATCTACGAAGATAGGTCTCTGTCCCTCCGAAGACATGAAGAACTCCCCACTGTTGCGTAGTCGTATTGTCGCTTGCTTCCTTGAGACCTTCGCAGCGGGACCTTCCAAGCTCAAATCTACGTCAATTGTATGGTCTCTCGTACTTCGACCCACGGCTATCTATAATAAGTTAATTTAATTAAACAACCAATTTTGCGCATGTACGTGATACCATTTTTTTGGTCATATTGTCAGATCTTTACCACTGGAAATAACAAACTTGGAAACACGTGCTTTCAAAAAAAGGGGTTCAGGATATGTTAGTTATAAGAACGCAAAAACATTGAGAAATAAACATTACAAGATAAATCAATTAACCGTACGATAACCACCGCTACAAATTAACGCAAAATTAAAAACACTAAAATTTTCCGCGATGAATTTTACATTTCAAAATTAAAATGCGCATGTATATGTATCGATCGTGAAACATAAACCATTAACAGCCGGTGAATATTTTATACGTTGACCGTTAATCTATACGATGCGAATATTTAACGCGGTAATAATTGTTTTATTGCGAACTTGAATATTATGTTAGTTTAATTGCCCTTTCGCTGATAAAAATGCATTTCGAATGCGTCAATGCGATTCGATTTTTATTAATGACTAGCTGTGTCACTCGGTAACTCCCTCGTAAAAAAACGTACAGGTTTTGAAAATATAATTCGAGAATTGTGGAGCTTCCCAGTGAAAGTATTTTCCGAAACGTTCCATAAAGTTTCTGAGCCTATTCAGTGAAAACCAATGACAACATTATTCATCTTTATATGTTTATCAATATATTTAAATACATTTCTATTTAGGTGACTTTTTGAGTTAATCGCGAGGCTTACCGTTTAATTGAAGACGAAGAAAACATACGCAGAAAACGTGTCAGTTATCAGCTAACAATTGTCAAGGTCGAATGCAACAATTTTAACTGATTCCAAAAAGACAAGCTTATCATCAACCTACCGTTATAAGGAAATCCTGTTTGTTTAATAATTAAAACATATTTATTAAGTAAATTTTGTAATTGATACAACATATTATAATGTTTGCTTACTACACATATACAAATTGCATTTAATAGCTACTATTAAGGCGCATGTTGATATTGAAATTTCTTTGTTTAGTTTCGCTTCTAGCGCAGACTGTTTACCGCAATGGCTACGACAATAATATATTGTTCATTATGCTTAAAATAAACGAGATACTAGTGTTTACGTGGTAATGCAGTAGATAACGTTATCGAGTTGTGAGAGTGAGGCGAATATTTCAATGCTGGCACGTTGCGTCGACTTCGACTGATTGGAACAATACTGTACTTCGCTCTGTGTTAATTAATTCGTCGAGCTGTTCAGTGTGTTAGTAATTTACGAGACTGTTATAATGTGGAGAAGGTAGCTTATAATTTTGTAATGTATATTATATACATTGTATTTCTATGTGTGCTATGTTTTATTTTCAAGATTGAGTTTTTAAACGTATCTATTTGAATTTGAAGTGTACTTTTTTCACGTACTCCTGTAGCGTATATTTTTATATTAATTCAAAAATTCTTTACATTTTTTGTTTTGTTTCAGTAATAGCAATAAGTGTGGTTGTTTACTGTGTTATCAGTTTGTAAACAGTATTTGATATTATTTGTGGTAGATCGCTTATCTTTCCTTAATTACCTATACTCAGAATTTAAATATTAAATTGTTAATTTTATTTTTCGTGTTACAAACAATATAGCAAATATATTTAAAATGTGCTTCGACGTGATTGTTGAATAATCTCTTTTGTTCATTGTTGCATTCATCATAATATGCTGCTGTGGAGATGTAACCCCCCTCTGAACCAAAGTCGAACTATCTGTTAGATCCCAATGGATCCGCGGAAGGTTCTGCGAAGGTGCCAGTGACCCCCACCCGCTGCGGTAGGACGGAACACAGTGGGGTTTCGGTCGGTAAAAGTCCGACAAGCCATAGTCCATTTTCCGAGATCCAAGGGTCTCCTATGAGAATTCCTGGTCCATCGAGAACTTGTATAATATATACTCCTCTCGAATAAATATCATAAGCGCGATTCAGAACTGAGCGTAATTAAATAAAATAAATTAAATATCATTGAGAAAGAAACAATTCGTCGCTTACATAAATCTTATCTTAAATAATCTGCTTATCAGAATGTCATGAAAAATTTCGACTTCGAAACTGCAATCGTTGTTAAATTAGTGTTCTTATTTATACTTCCTTATCATCTTAAATAACGTTTGAAGCAACGTAATCCTTCTATTTAAGTACATGAAGTAACGGTATATAAATATGTGAACTGTAAACATAGCTGAACAATATTGTATATACATTTTATTAGAGGTCATTAGTAAGTTCTTTTTAGAGGGATTTACCAAGTATTCCAACTTTTGAGGTTATTGCACTATCGGCTGTTAGTGGAATGTGTTATATTCAAACATCTAGAAATTATATTTAATAACAAGCAGATATAAAGAAGAACTTTGACTGACAATTAACGTCAGGTAAGAAGGCTTCTTAAGGTATTATTTGCGCAGAAAATTGTATATTACTAATGTGTTATAGAATTCATATCAATGCTACATATACGTAATATAAAACTTGATTATTTTAATTAAATTTATATTATTTCTGGTAATATCGGGTCGATTTAAAAGTCCCATATAACTAATGAATAAAATAATATAAAAATAATAACCAACAATACAAGCGACCAGCCCCGGCTTCGGATGCACTATCTATTTAATAAACCACAGCCACACATAAAAATCGGTTTTTAATTTTAAATATTTAACCATACATAGGGACAGACAGAAGAAAGCTACTCAGTTATATAATTATGTAATCTATATACATAAAAGAAAGTCGTGTTAGTTACACCACTTGTAACTCAAGAACGGTAGAACAGATTTGGGTGAAAATTGGTAGAGAGGTAGTTCACCGGGTCAGCTAGTAATAATAATAATAATGTCAAAAATCTCCGAAAGCTATGTCAACATTTTAACGCATTGTACCTGTTATTTGGGACTCTTGTCGCCATTGTTAAGTCCATAACGTATCAGATTTCTCACTACTAGTATTAATTGTATCTTTCAACATGCACGCGCACTAACTCTAAGTTACGACAATGAAAACACAAATGTATGCGTTAAAATGTATTGTATTCAAATTGCTATTTAAATTGGAGCTTATCGACATTTATAGTCATTAATATTAATGATATCATCAATCTAGTTGTGCCCTCGAAACGAGAATGTATCAAAAACGTTGGCTGTGATAGTGTTGTGTTTTTTTCTTGTATTATTACTTTTTGTGAAAAAAAAAGGTAACAATGTGTTGTGAAACACGACTAGCTGTTACAGTATGGAATTGGAAATCACCCGTTTTTTTATGCCCTGTATATGTACCTTGTTATGAAATGTATGTACGAGCCTGAAGGGTAATATTCTCTTCTTAAAAATAACAACATTCTAAAAAAATGTATATGTAAACATAACAGTGTAATACATAGTTTTAAAGATTATGATTATAGTGCAACGTTGATCCAAATTGAAAAAAAAAATCTCAAACGCTGGCAACACACCTACACGGTTTTCCAAAAAATATAATTAAAAGAGTTATTTCTCTTTAACTGATCTAAGTCCCACTATAAACTTTCTTGCAATTTCTTAATCGCAAATAACGTCACAGGTAGTAGCTAGTAATACTACCCGCGTCCCGCGGCTTTATCCGCTTCCATTATTAAGATATTGAGATGAAAAAAAACCTTGAGTCTTATCTAACACCATACAAAACTTAAGCAGAATCCATACAATAGTTTATATGCGAAAGAAGAAAGACTAACAAACATTCGCCTTATTCGCCTTGCAATATCGGCAAGTACTTTAAAATTCTTATAAAACCCATATGTGACCAACCAGTCCTGTTTATAGAAATAATAAAAATATATGTACTTCCTAACAATTAATAATTTTCTAATGTACTTTCATGATGTCCTTGGACATGTTCTTTCCTATCTATCGTCATTATTAAAAGTGCAGTTATTTTAAAACACTATCGGAACATATATCAAGAAAGATATTAATTCATTTACGTCAAACAGTATTTATTATGTTTTATACCTACTATATGTAAGAAGGCATTCTTAGAGTAATTAGATAATAATCTATCTTTATTGTAAACTAGCTGTTGCTCGCGACTTCGTCCCCGTCGGATCTATTTCTATTATTATGTTATAGTGAGTCTATCTTAGAATATACTGTCGCGGACTTTTTTTTAGATCATTTAAAGAGGAATAATTCTACAATACATATTATTTTTGTATGTTGAACCGACGTTTTCGCAGCGCACGCAAAGGAAGCTCTCAAAGATGAATAATTTTCCCCGTTTTTTCCATATTTTCCATTATATCTTCGCTCCTATTAGTCGCAGCGTGATGTTATGTAGCCTAAAGCCTTCCTCGATAAATGGCCAATTCAATAAAAAATGAATTTTTCAATTCGAACCAGTAGATCCTGAGATTAGCGCGTTCAAACAAACAAAAAACTCTATAGCTTTATATATTAGTATTAGTATAGATATAGATTTTAAATTAGTAATGTGGAAAAATTCTAACTTATAGTTTCTAAAGAATTATAATGCGTTTAATTGTAAGTTTCTCAATGTAAACATTATTTATTTATGACATCTCTAATTTTTTTTTGGGCGATGGAATCGAACCGGCCGAATTCAGCTTATCAGGATGGCTGGTCTTTAATAATAACTAGTGATTGTTACTACATAGTCGATGGTACATTTTCTTCATGTTTTTATATGAAACATTTACATATTGTAAATTAATAAGTAAAGTATTTTCTTAATACAAATAATATAAACGAAAAAAAGAGTTCATTGACTTGAAGACGTTTTAAACACGAATCAATTAAAATAATTAAAGTGTCAGCATTTACATTAAAACTATATTAACTTTATTTAAATTCCCCGTAGTATGGTATTGCAATATGATTGTACAGTCAGTACTGAAGAAGAAGCAACATATTCAATGTTACAAAATATCTTTACACTTAAATAAAATTAATGTTTGTTGCATTTTGAAAAAATCAATTTGAAATCATTTTATCCTCTTGTTACGACTTGCCTATAATAGGTATTTTTTGTGTTAGACTCGTTTTTTGAAAGTGTTTCTGGTTTTTTGTAGTAGACTAAAGACTACAGAAAGATTTAGATACGTCTTTAATAGTGATCACTTTTTACGATTTTAAAACATTATGTCTTTAATTTTAAGAAACAGAAAGTTGTTTAGTAATAGAATCATTAAACGAGTAGTTAGTATTTTCACTTCTGCCCACATTTTTTTACTGCTTCCAACCTTAAAAATGCACAATCTAAAACGCTATGAAAATTTCCAAACAGTACTAAACTCGAGTTTTCTAACGGGTTTATATTAAGGGCAGGCGCTGATTAGAACCTCCTTCGTAATAACCGCGACAGTTACACGATCGGTTATGTTTGAACTTGACATACGGTAAGGCGAACTTACAAAATAGGTTCCACCGTTAAACCGCATCTATGTTAAACTTACGACATCTTAATTTATACCTAATACTACTTTTTGTATATGTAATAATTAAATAGAAATAAAACTTATTTATATTATCATAATACCAGGTATAAAATACCACACTCCAACTTTTTCAGTCTGGAATATTACATATTATTAAACAAAATTATCAAAATCATTTTTTTTATCGAATTGCTAATTCAATAGGAAATGCCTGATGTTAAACAACTACCTCCGCCCATAAGCACTAGAAAAGTCACACGAGTGTTAAGAGTGTGTTGCCGACCCTGTCTTAAGTTCGGAATAGGCTCTCTTTTAAACTATTCCAAATTTTAAGCTCTGGAAAAACCGAAGAAAATAGACTATTCAAATATCACCTTGACATATCCTCTTGATCGATTTGTTTCCGATAATCTCAAAAATTACCAGATTTTCATACAGTTTCGAAATCTGAAGTGTTACATATGTATGTACCTATCGGTGGCTTCTGTTAGTTTAAAAATGTAGTTAACCATACAATGTATTGTTATTTATAAAGTTCGCATATACCCACATCCCACTGGATGCTAAATAAATACCGTGAAAGGGCAAGTCCCCGAATCCTCAATTATACATTATAATGAATGCTAGTTTATTCCATTAACTGACGAAGCGGCAAATAACCAGCGACGGTAATGTAAACAAAATTATACGGATGCTTTTGATGTTATCGCGAATTATTATATGAGATTCGCATTTTAAAGCACCTAGATATAAACGTTTCCGGCGATTTTTTGACAAGCTATCTAAAGTCTTTAAACCACTTTTATCAATGGCTTTAATAGAGTGAGTTCATTTTTTTCAGATATATTAGGTTGTCTGGTATTAAGAACAAATTCGAAGCCTTTTTATAGAATACTTGCAAGTAGAATAACAAGCATACGGGGTCCACTGGTTAGTTAGTTAAATGTTAATTATAAATTGTACTGTACTTTTCCTGTACGAGAGGTTGCCTGTAATAGATTACTGATAGGTTATAAAAGGCTTTCTGTCGACATGGTTTTTTAATGTTTCTTTTTTTAATTTATTTCTAGTTTTGTGTTGTTTATAAGTGTTTATCAACGTTAAAAAGTTGTCATTATATTATTGTCTAAACATATACAATATTTTAAAAGTCAAATTTAAAATTTACGTCATCATTAGAAGAAAACAAAATTAGAATTATATATTTGTAAGGTCTGCTACTCTTCCTGAACAATACAACAATTGATAAGCGTGTCGTGTATGTTGTCCTAACATAATAATGTGATGACAACACTTATAATAATATAACATTTAACATATTTGCTCATAATTAAATATTCATAACAGATAAGATACCGGTAGCTCGTCAAATACTCAAGGTGTCGTACTTCGTTATCAACATTAACAAACTTTATCGCAATAATCTATCGTATATCTTTACATAATATCATTTTTAATTGCATATTTTTTTAGTTTTTTTTTCATATATAGAATGGGAGGCAAACGAGCAGGCGAGGCACTTGATGAAAAGTGGTCTTCGCCCTCAATGTAGGTAGGTACACTTGTGGAGCTTAACTGCTTTATTATAAAACATTTAACAAAAAAAATCTTCTTAATTAAGTTTTTAATTAAAATGCCTTAAAAAGAAGTAAATACAATTTTACTTACAAATTTTAACGGTCTAACCATAGCCTACTAGCTGACCCGTGCCCACTTCGTTGTACATAATGTTAAAAATCCTTTTTTTTTCGGTTTTTTATATAATCTATGACACTCAGCAATAATGTGGCTTTCTAATGGTGAAAGAATTTTTAAAATCGGTTCAGTAGATCCCGAGATTACCCCTTACAATTTAACAAACACACAAACGTTACTTCTTTATAATATTAGTGTAGATTTGTAAGAATTCTCTTGACGCTATAAAATCATATAAAATATAAGATGCAAGCTATAAAATCTTGAATCTAAACCACCGAATGATTTTTGGTGGCTTTCAACGACCATTAAAGCATTACACACCGTGACAATAGAAAAAAAACGAAAATTATAATCTGTTTTTACGTAATAACTTCCGCAGTTTAGTGAATACAGACTGGTATATTTAATACTAGCCGCGCCCCGCGGATTTTGCTTAGTAATTTCTGATCCCGTAACAATATCTATATCTATACTAATATATAAACCTGAAGAGTTTGTTTGTTTGTTTGTTTGAACGCGCTAATCTCAGGATCTACTGGTTCGAATTGAAAAATTCTTTTTTTACTGAATTAACCATTTATCGAGGAAGGCTTTAGGCTACATAACATCACGCTGCGACTAATAAGAGCGAAGATATAGTGGAAAATATGGAAAAAAACGGGGAAAAAATAATATGTATGAAAGAATTATTCCTCTTTAAATGATCTAAAAAAAAGTCCACGGCAGTATATGTCTATCTTCTAAGATTGACTCACTATAACATAATAATAGAAATAGATCCGACGGAGACGAAGTCACGAGCAACAGCTAGTCTCTTATAAATATTGTGCGGTTTTATTAAGCAGCTCGTAGAAGACTGCTAATGGGTGCTAGAGATTCCGTTGGGTTTTGAGTCGATAGTCGCACCATCACGTGAGTTCGACATAAGTCATAACCGCCTCCTTCTCCCCCGAGGAGGACGCGGTATCAGTAAGAGGATTTCCCACCGAAAAAGGTTTAATGTAAGCGAAATTTCAATCTAATCTGTAAGAGTAATAAACGCATGAAAGAGTAACACACATCTTTACATCATGCTTACAATCTTTGGCATTTATAAGACACTAGCGACCAGTCCCGGACGCATATAATATATAGGACGCATATAAACCTTCCTCTATAATAATTCTATCTATTAAAGAAAACCGCATGAAAATCGGTTGCGTAGTTTTAAAGACTAAAGCATACATAGGGACAGGCAGAAGAAAGCGACATTGTTCAATACTTGTTTATTTTTTAAATATGAAGAGGGTAGACGAGCTGGACGCACTCCTGATGGTTAGAGTAACGCCAGCCCATAGCCAATGCAGTGCTACCCGGAACTTTGCTATAAAGCCCAACTCCGGGCAGCAGTGCACTACACCGACGCTCCCCACTTTGAGTCATCAGATGTTCAGACTCATTAGTATTACTATGTAATGAAGTAAGAATTTGGTTATATTACAGGTAGGTAGCAATGTCAAGTTGTATGTAAAATTCGCATCAACTTGGCGAATGTTGCAACAAGGCGTTATCTGCGCAATAAACGTTTTATACGTCTCAGCAATCGCAAGCGAATAATGCAATGCTATATATTTTACGGAAATAGGATTTTTCGGAATATTTACCTACTCAAGTTTACATTACAAATAGCGTTTTACGTTACAGATTGATGGATAAACATTTAAAACAAAACATCTTAAACTACAAAAAAAAAACTCTAAACATGTAATTCGAGTTTAATAGGGTTTTTGAAACTACCCTCAAAAACATCTTTTAAATTCTTGTCGGGTATTTTATTTCCAAATTTAACTTATATTTTTAAGCTGCTTTTTAAAGCACCAACTGAAAATCAATTTTAGCGATACTTAGTAGCAAATAGTATGTAAATTTGGTACTAAATAAGCCCCTTAACACATCCGAAATAAAATAAATACACAAAACAACGTTTGATGAAGAAAGAAATAAAATCCATGCAGTCATAAATTTTTTCCATACAGATCTTACTCAATTTTCCACCTTGATTTCCGATAGCCTACTAGCTATGCCTCGCGGCGTTACCCAAAGATTATGAGGGAGAAAAAAAAGCTCGCAAACTCTAGAGTGGCAGCTTACTCCATACCAAATTTCATTAAAATCGCACCATCCATTCAGACGTGAAGAAGTCACAAACATACGCACTCACAAACTTTCGCCTTTATAACATTAGTGTAAGTAGATAACACTAGACATTTGGCTACAGATTATACCGATACCGGACATACCGAGTTCCACATACGGCTGACTTCATCAGATCGATCGGCGATGTTTTGAATGGCACCGGGCCGGCAAACAATAGCACTGTTGTGTAAACACGTGAAACACGTACAACAAAACAATTACCTACACGGAATTCTTCGAACTCAGATACGGGACGATTCGGCCGCGTCCGTCCGTATTGTTAAAACGTTTGGTAAGAATTGTACGGATCTTTACCTAGTATTATGTTGCAAATGAGATTGGGTAATACTGTAGTCTTTGCTGAATTAGTTACAGCTTTTGGACAGGGTTATAGGTTATCGTTCATGGAAATTGTCAAAATTTCTTCAATCGATAGTTTCCTCTCCCAAAAAGACGTAAGCCTTAAAAATCAAATAGTTCACTTTTATAGTAGTAGCTTTCATAATTTTTTTTAGTTTTCTTGTCAGAGTTGTCAAGCTCTGCGAGTGTTCATGGTCAACAACCATCAGGTGGCTCGCCTGTTCGTTTGCCCCCTATGTTATAAAAAAAGGGTTGTGTTGTAGTACAATCTATTAAAAACAAACTTTAAAATTCGTTACAGCCATCCTTATTCCGATTTGCAAGTTCAACTTTAGTCTATTTTTTTATTACTCTACAGTTCGAACGAATTCAATCATAAAATCAAAATCGTAAGTCTCGAAACGGTCATGCGTTTTCATGGGCAATTGCGCAATCATACGATGTACCATTCATTTCCGCAACTACCCTCATCCCCGGTTTTATCCGCTTAGTATCCGTTCCCATTGCAATACCGGGATGAACGTGTCCTATTTGTTAATTCCAAGGTCTGATCTATCTACATGGTAAACTCCAGCCAAATCCTTTGAGTAGTTTTTGCGTGAAATAGTAAGAAACATACATACATCATCACAAAATTTGTTCTTGTAATATAAGTTCAGTAAGATCTATTCAAACGAATACCTAGCCTGCTTATAAATTATGTTTACATAATTAAAGGGATCGACAATTGAAGGACGCGGCATAGCCTGACCTGATTACAACAAGGGCAGTGATGCCGTTACTTTCACTTGGCTCATATGTTGTTTGAAAAAATGTTTATCCAGTACAACTCGTCTATTTACAGCTTATATTTAACTAACTCGCGTATAATATGCATGTATTATACACAAATCATTATCTTCAATTACTCTATCTACTAAAACAAACGCATGAAAATCCGTTGTGTAGTCTTAAAGATTTAACCATACATACAAGGAGGAAGGAGGAAGGAGTTTCTGCAGAGAAGAACCGGCAAGAAACATTGATTGGAACAATTGAAACATTGACAAATAGGATAAATAATGCACATAACAAACAATATTCTAACATAAAGAGGGTAACCGTCCTGCTCATCTTTAATGGGTCTTTAATATTTTCTAAGTAATAAATTATATTTGTATTAATATGAAAATGTTTCTAACCGGCATTATTTGGTGTTAATATCGATCGCTTGAATCATTCATCAGTCTAGTTCTATTTTAGAAGTGGCCTGAATGATTAATTATTAAGAAATGGTATTTGTCTTCTTTTT